>WNWK01006600.1:0-103811 GCA_009830355.1 Cherax destructor | reverse complement strand
ATCTACTAACTCCTACTCTGTTTTTAACTGACAAATCCATTTGTTCCCTAGGCTTTCTTACCTTGTTTATCTCACCCAAAAATTTCCCCAAAATTTTTTACAATCTCTTTTGTCCCCATTCCCTTTATATAAAGGAACTGTACACACACACTCCCAAACCCCTAGGTACCTTCCCCTTTTCATACATTCCTTCTTCTTTCAACAAATGGGCCGTTTCCCACCAAGGGGGGTGGCCCAAAGAGAAAAAAAAAGTTTCTTTTTTAATTTTTAGTAATGTATAAAAGGGAGAAGGGGTTACTACCCCCTTGCTCCGGCATTTTAGTCGACTCTTGCGACATGCATGGCTTATAGGGGGGAAGAAATTCTGTTCCATTTCCCCCATGGAGATAAGAGGAAATAAGAACAAAAACTAAAAAAAAATAGAAAAAAAACCCAGAGGGGTGTGTATATATATGCTTGTACATGAATGTGTAGTGTGACCTAAGTGTAAGTAGAAGTAACAAGATGTACCTGAAATCTTGCATGTTTATGAGACAAAAAAAGAAAATTAGCAATCCTACCATCATGAAAAACAATTACAGGCTTTCGTTTACACTCACTTGGCAGGACGGTAGTACCTCCTGTGCGGTTGCGGGCTAACCAACCTACTACCTAGGTTTCATACATTTATTAAACAAAAATACCAACCACTCCAACACTATATCCCCTACTGCTTTTAACATTTCTGTCATGATCCTGTCAGTTCCAGCTGCTTTACCCACTTTCATTCTACGTAATGCTTCACACACCTCCCCCACACTCACTTGGAGGGTGTAATAATCTGCAGTGATGGTGGGGAGAGGTAGGGGTGATCCTGGGAAAGGATGGAGGGAGGGGGTAAAAGAGGCATGTTAGGAGTGAGTGGATAAATGGTTTTTGGGACGATGAGCTGTTGAAGTGTGAGCAGGGTAATATTTTGTGAAGGGATTCAGGGAAACTGGTTAGCCGGACTCGAGTCCTGCAGGTGAGAAGTACAATGCCTGCACCTTAATTAAAGGAGGGGTTTGGGATATTTGCTGTTTAGTGACATCTAAACTGTCATATCTGCTTGCCTCTGCAAAGACACTAATTGTGAAAGTGTTTCTTTTTTTTTTTGGGTCACCCTGCCTCGGTGGGAGAATGCCAGCATGTTAATAATAAAAAAAAAAAGAGTATGTAAAGATGGGGGTGGAAGGAAGAGGGAAAAGATTTCATCTCAGGAAGGAATTGAGGGAGGGTATGGAAAGGGTAAAAGAGCTTGATCTTGCAGCAGGCTTGTGTGAGCACGTAACATCACATTGAGTGCAGAAAAGTGGTTTTTATGGCTTGACGTGCTGGTGGAGTGTGAGCAAGGTAGCATTTATAAAACCATTTAGGAGAACATGGTTACATGGACTTGAGTCCTGGAGGTGGAAGTACCAAACCTACACTCTGAGGGTGTAGGGATGTTACAGACTTGAGGGTCACTCGGATTGTGATGTTTTTACATTTCTGGAAAGATAGCTGTTGAATAAATAATGGTGAAGTGAGTTTCCTCTTTTGAGTCACCTTACTTTGGTGGGAGATGGCTGCCATGTTAAAAAAAGAAAAATACAGTTTCATATGTTTGTCAACTTATAAGAAGGAAAAAAACCTTGCCACACCTTGGTTGTCACTAATGTTCAGCTCAAGGGTTAAGAGAACATCTACCATATAGTGCATTCTTAGATGATGTGGGAAGCTGTAAAACCAAATAAAATATACCAACCAATACATATAGTTTTGAGATCCAATAAATAGGCCATCTTCTTGTTGTCATCTATGCCTCGCTGGCGGCGTTCATTCAGTCGAACGCTAGTAAGATGGGGGTTCATGAACTCGGTCCTGAAAATGATTGAAATAATTTATGTTCCATATACATCTTTAAATTATTAATAATTTATTGCAAATGAATGGAAACATACAGTACAAAGACACTGTCCAGTAATTATAAGTTAGTTTTAAGGCTGCTTGAAATGTCTTGCATATCAAGGGGCTTTCCATAGATTTTTTAACACACTAGCATATATATATACGTATATATAATTTTTTTTATTAACACATCGGCCTGAAAAAGAAAAACTTTCATCATCATTCACTCCATCACTGTCTTGCCAGAGGCATGCCTACACTACAGTTATACAACTGCAACATTAACACCCCTCCTTCAGAGTGCCGGCACTGTACTTTCCATCTCCAGGAATCAAGTCCGGCTTGCCAGTTTCCCTGAATCCCTTCATAAATGTTACCTTGCTTACACTCCAACACCATGTCAAGTCCTAAAAACCATTTGTCTCCATTCGCTCCTATCTAACATGCTCATGCACACTTGCTGGAAGTCCAAGCCCCTCGTACACAAAACCTCCTTTACTCTCTCCCTCCAACCTTTCCTAGGCGACCCCTACCCCGCCTTCCCTCCACTACAGATCTATATACTCTTGAAGTCATTCTATTTTGTTCCATTCTCTCTACATGTCCAAACCATCTCAATAATCCCTCCTCAGCTCTCTGGATAATAGTTTTGGTAATCCCACACCTCCTCCTAATCTCCAAACTACGGATTCTCTGCATTATATTCACACCACACATTGCCCTCAGACACGACATCTCCACTGCCTCCAGCCTTCTTGTTGCAACATTCACAACCCATGCCTCACACCCATACAAGAGCGTTGGTATAACTATACTCTCATACATTCCCTTCTTTGCTTTCATGGATAAAGTTCTTTGTCTCCACAAACTCCTCAGTGCACCACTCACCTTTTTTCCCTCGTCATTTCTATGATTTACCTCATCCTTCATAGACCCATCCGCTGACACGTCCACTCCCAAATATCTGAATACATTCACCCCCTCCATACTCTCTCCCTCAAGTCTGATACCCAATCTTTTGTTACCTAATTTTTTTGTTATTCTCATCACCTTACTCTTTCCTATATTCACTTTTAATTCCCTTCTTTTACATACCCTACCAAACTCATCAACCAACCTCTGCAACTTCTCTTCACAATCTCCCAAAAGCACAGTGTCATCAGCAAAGAGCAACTGAGACAACTCCCACTTTGTGTTAGATTCTTTATCTTTTAACCCCACACCTCTTATATATACTTTTTATTTATTTTTTATTAACACATCGGCCGATTCCCACCAAGGCAGGGTGGCCCAAAAAAGAAAAACTTTCATCATCATTCACTCCATCACTGTCTTGCCAGTTTCTTTTTAATGCACTGAAAACTTTCAATAATCTACAAGTGAGAATGAAGTTTTTAACTCGTGCATTTACTTTTCCTTAATGATACTAAAATGTAATAATTAGATGCTCATAAAACTCTAGAACTGATGTGGTCAATAATGTTGCCCCAGATACTGAATGCTCATTTGAAATGTCACACTGAAAGTATTTGATTTTACCAAGAGATTAGAATTTATGCAAAGTCTGAGGATGGATACAGAAAATAAACAAAGAAGTAAAACACAATAGGAGACAATTAAATGGAGGAAAGCAGAATTACAAAAACTTTACAAAGGCCATAATGCTAAAGACAAAATACATTATTAATAATATAATACACAGAGTTTGTAAAGACAACAAACATACATAAATAATCAATGGAACAACTACCAGAATGTAGCAATGTACATGGGAACACTATAAATAATTTAAGGGCTGACTGAACAATAAGCGCATGGGAGGTAAATTAGTGTGAAAGATGTATTGTCATGGTGTGATCATTTAATCTACATTGGACACACTAGTGGATGATAACATGTAATACAGTATATGAAATAAATATTGACTGACTGTGGAAATATAATCTGAAGATACTTTTGCAAGTAATGTTAAGAAAATAACATAATATAATATAAATACTTAAGACGTTTAAGATATTTAAACAATATATTATTTGTTAACTGAATTACCTGACAGATCCAAGCAATTCATTATTGCCATATTCCACCAGTGAAAGCTCACCAGCATTGAAGATCATACAAACATTCTCATTGTCAAAGTAAAACTTCTCTGTTCCTGGTTCTACTGACCAATGAACTTCACTCAGCAAATTTCTGTGTAGGTCTCCCAGAAGCAAAGTTTCACTGGTACGGGCAATTAGGTAACGATCCTTGCCTAGTATGGAAAAAAGTACAATGATGTAATTCACTTAATAAATATTTAGTGAACAAACAATTAGCTTGTCTGTATTAGTCTATTAGAATACATAAGATTTAAAGCTTCTTCTTCTTTAAACAAACTGGCCATATCCCACCAAAGCAGGGTGGCCCAAAAAGAAAAAAAAGAGTTTCTTTCATATAATTGGATATCACATCAGAGGGAGGGAGTATGGAAGAAGTGAATGTTTTTAGATACAGTGGACCCACGGTTTTTGTTCACCTCCAAACTCGAACAATTATGTAAAAGTATTTTTGTAAGAGCTTTTGTAAGTGTATTTTTGGGGTTCTGAAACGACTAATCTAATTTACATTTGTCCTTATGGGAACAAATTCGTTTGGTAATGGCACTCAAACAGCATTCTGGAAAGAATTTTCAACGAAAACCGAGGGTCCATTGTATTTGGGAGTTGACTTGTCAGTGGATGGGTTTATGAAGGATGAGGTTAATCATGGAATTGATGAAGGAAAAAAGGTGAGTGGTGCGTTGAGGTATCTGTGGAGACAAAAAACATTATCCATGGAGGCAAAGAAGGGAATGTACTAGAGTACAGTGGTACCAACATTCTTATATGGGTGCGAAGCATGGGCTGTAAATGCTGCAGCGAAGAGGCGGCTGGAGGCAGTGATGTCGTGTCTAAGGGCAATGGGTGGTGTAAATATTATGCAGAGAATTCGTAGTGTGGAAATTAGGAGGTGTGGAGTCACTAAAAGTATTAGTCAAAGAGCTGAAGAGGGGTTGTTGAGGTGGTTTGGTCATTTAGAGAGAACGGAACAAAACAGAATGACTTGAAGAGCGTATAAATCTGTAGGGAAAGGAAGGCGAGGTAGGGATCATCCTCGAAAAGGTTGGAGGGAGGGGGGAAAAGGAGGAGGTTTCATGGATGAGGAGCTCTGACTTCCAGCAATGGAGACGAATGGTTTTTGGGACCTGTCGAGCTGTTGGAGTGTGAGCAGGGCAATATTTTGTGAAGGGATTCAGGGAAACTGGTTAGCTGGACTTGAGTCCTGGAAATGGGAAGTACAGTCCCTGCACTTTAAAGGAAGGGTTTGGGATATTGGCAGTTTGGAGGGACATCTAAACTGTCGTATCTGAAAACCTCTGCAAAGACAGTGATTAAGCATCTACCTTTACACACCCTCCCAAACTCGTCCACTAACCTTTGCAACTTTTCTTTAGAATCTCATAAAAGCACAGTACGTATATACAGCTACATAAAGTTTATAATTACAGAGCAATGATAGGGCAAACTTTTCTCAATTATAATTTTTTTTGGAATTCAGTATCTAAGAAGTCAAATTATAACCCCAAACATTTAAATGGCAAATTTACATTTGCTGGTGTCTTTTTTCTGTCTCATAAACATGCAAGATTTCAGGTACATCTTGCTACTTATACTTACACTTAGGTCACACTACGCAAACATGTCCACGTTTATGTATACACACTCATCTGAGTTTTCTTTGATTTTATCTTAATAGTTCTTGTTCTTATTGCTTTTCCCTTTCATATCCATGGGGAAGTGGAATAAGAATCTTTCCTCCGTAAGCCATGCGTGTTGTAAAAGTCAACTAAAATGCCGGGAACAATGGGCTAGTAACACCTTTTCCTGTATAGCTTACTAAAAGAAGAAGAAGAAACCGTCAAAGTGGGATGTTTGAATGTGCGTGGATGTTGTGCGAATGATAAGAAAGAGATGATTGTAGATGTTATGAATGAAAAGAAGCTGGATGTCCTGGCTTTAAGTGAGACAAAGCTGAAGGGGGTAGGAGAGTTTCAGTGGGGAGAAATAAATGGGATTAGATCAGGGTTTCAAATAGAGTTAGAGCTAAAGAAGGAGTGGCAATAATGTTGAATAATCAGTTATGGCAGGTAAAGAAGGAATATAAATGTATAAATTCAAGGATTATGTGGAGTAAAATAAAGGTTGGATGTGAAAAGTGGGTTATAGTAAGTGTTTATGCACCTGGAGAAGAGAGAAGTGTAGAGGAGAGAGAGAGATTTTGGGAAATGTTGAGTGAGGGGTGGGGAGTTTTGAACCAAGGGAGAGAGTAATTGTGGTTGGGGATCTTAATGCTAAAGTGGGTAAAAATGTTGTGGATGGAGTAGTAGGTAAATTTGGGGTGCCAGGGGTGAATGTAAATGGGAACCATTAATTGAGCTATGTGTAGAAAGAGGTTTGGTAATAAGTAATACATATTTTATGAAAAGAGGATAAATAAATATACAAGGTATGATATAGCACGTAAGGAAAGTAGTTTGTTGGATTATGTATTGGTGGATAAAAGGTTGATGAGTAGGCTTCAGGATGTACATGTTTATAAAGGGGCAATGGATATATCAGATCATTATTTGGTTGTAGCTACAGTTAGGGTAAAAGATAGATGGGACAAAAGAAAATGGCAACAGCAAGTAAGAGAGGTAAAAGTGTATAAACTAAGGGAGGAGGAAGTTAGGGTGAGATATAAGCAACTATTGGCAGAAAAGTGGGCTAGTGCAAGTAGGAGTAGTGGGGGGTTGAAGAGAGTTGGGATAGTTTTAAAAATGCAGTATTAGAATGTGGGGCAGAAGTTTGTGGCTATAGGAGGGTGGGTGCAGGAGGAAAGAGGAGTGAGTGGTGGAATGAAGAAGTAAAGGGTGTGATAAAAGAAAAAGGTAGCTTATGAGAGGTTTTACAAAACAGAAGTGTTAATAGAAGAGCAGAGTATATGGAGAGTAAAAGAAAGGTGAAGAGAGTGGTGAGAGAGTGCAAAGAAGAGCGGATGAAAGAATGGGAGAGGCTCTGTCAAGAAATTTTGCTGAAAACAAGAAAATTTTTGAGTGGGATAAACAAGGTAAGAAAGCCTAGGGACGAATGGATTTGTCAGTTAAAAACAGAGTAGGGGAGTTAGTAGATGGGGAGCTGGAGGTATTGGGTAGATGGCGGGAATATTTTGAGGAACTTTTAAATGTCGATGAAAAAGGAGGCGGTAATTTCATGTACTGGCCAGGGAGGTACAACATCGTTTAGGAGTGAAGAAGAGCAGGATGTGAGTGTGGGGGAGGTGCGTGAGGCATTACGTAGAATGAAAGGGGTAAAGCAGCTGGAATTGACGGAATCATGACAGAAATGTTAAAAGCAGGGGGATATAGTGCTGGAGTGGTTGGTATTTTTGTTTAATAAATGTATGAAAGAGGGAAGGTACCTAGGGATTGGCAGAGAGCATGTATAGTTCCTTTATATAAAGGAAAGGGGGATAAAGAGAGTGTAAAAATTATAGGGGAATAAGTTTACTGAGTATACCAGGTAAAGTGTATGGCAGGGTTATTATTGAAAGAATTAGAGGTAAGACAGAGAGTAGGATTGCAGATGAGCAAGGAGGCTTTAGAGTGGGTAGGGGATGTGTAGATCAAGTGTTTACAGTGAAGCATATATGTGAACAGTATTTAGATAAAGGTAGAAGTTTTTATTGCATTTATGGATTTAGAAAAGGCATATGATAGAGTGGATAGGGAGCAATGTGGCAAATGTTGCAAGTGTATGGAATAGGTAGTAAGTTACTGAAGGCTGTAAAGAGTTTTTATGAGGATAGTGAGGCTCAGGTTAGGGTGTGTAGGAGAGGAGATTACTTCCCGGTAAAAGTAGGTCTTAGACAGGGATGTGTAATGTCACCATGGTTGTTTAATATATTTATAGATGGGGTTGTAAAAGAAGTAAATGCTAGGGTGTTGGGGAGAGGGGTGGGATTAAATTATGGGGAATTAAATGCAAAATGGGAGTTGACACAGTTACTTTTTGCTGATGATACTGTGCTTATGGGAGATTCTAAAGAAAAGTTGCAAAGGTTAGTGGACGAGTTTGGGAGAGTGTGTAAAGGTAGAAAGTTAAAAGTGAACATAGATAAGAGTAAGGTGATGAGGGTATCAAACGATTTAAATAAAGAAAAAATTGGATATCACATTGGAGAGAGGGATTATGGAAGAAGTAAATGTTTTCAGATATTTGGGAGTTGGGCGTGTCAGCGGATGGGTTTATGAAGGATGAGGTTAACCATAGAATTGATGAAGGAAAAAAGGTGAGTGGTGCATTGAGGTATCTGTGGAGACAAAGAACGTTATCCATGGAGGCAAAGAAGGAATGTACGAAAGTATAGTGGTACCAACACTCTTATATGGGTGTGAAGTATGGGTTGCAAATGCTGCAGCGAGGAGGAGGCTGGAGGCAGTGGAGATGTCCTGTCTAAGGGCAATGTGTGTGTAAATATTATGCAGAAAATTCGGAATGTGGAAATTAGGAGAAGGTGTGGAGTTACTAAAAGTATTTGTCAGAGGGCTGAAGAGGGTTGTTGAGGTGGTTTGGTCATTTAGAGAGAATGGATCAAAGTAGAATGACTTGGAGGCGTATAAATCTGTAGGGGAAGGAAGGCGGGTAGGGGTCGTCCTAGAAAAGGTTGGAGGGAAGGGGTAAAGGAGGTTTTGTGGGCGAGGGCTTGGACTTCCAGCAAGCATGTGTGAGCGTGTTAGATAGGAGTGAATGGAGACGAATGGTTTTGGGACATGACGATCTGTTGGAGTGTGAGCAGGGTAACATTTTGTGAAGGGATTCAGGAAACCAGTTAATTGATTTAATTGGACTTGAGTCCTGGAAATGGGAAGTACAATGCCTGCACTTTAAGGAGGGTCTGAGATAGTGACAGCTGGGAGGGACTTTTCTCAGCTGTCGTATCTGAGCTCCTCTGCAAAGACAGTGATTATGTATGAGTGTGGTGAAAGTGTTGAATGATGATGAAAGTATTTTCTTTTTGGGGATTTTCTTTCTTTTTGGGTCACCCTGCCTCGGTGGAAGACGGCCGACTTGTTGAAAAAAAAAAAAAAAAAAAAAATGTATATCAATAATCATATTGTTACAAACTTCTGACAGTGTCAATTCAAATAAGCATACATACTTTTATAAAGTTACAACCAACAGGACAAAATGTACAAGGTCGTGTGACCTCAAAATGACCTCAGCCATCCTGACTATGGGTGAGATTTTGCTAAAAATTTGGATTGTCTTAATTTTTTGGCCAAAAACTAACCCTGAACAAAGCTTATGAAAAATCAAGGACTGTTGGGTTAGAGATCTTCATGCCTTGCTGACTCCTAAAGGGCAAATCAATATACATAACAATAAACAATAAAATGAATATGGTATACAAAAACCACTTTTTGTTTAGAAAATATTATAGTGTACACTTACCCATAATACGAACATCATGTATTTCATAACCATACTGAGACCTGAGGATAACTCCACGGCTGCCAAAAGGACCTGATCCAGCCAAGGGTTTAACCAATACTTGTGATGGTCCAACATAAGTCATCTCCCACTTATTCTTCCATACAGATCGTCTTCAAGAAAAAATATTTGAAATTAGTACAGCAACAAAATGTTTTTTGAAACATACATCAAGCAGTTCACTACAAAGGTGCAATAAGGATAACTATACAAGTGTAAACACAAAGGTATATGCAGTATGACAAAAACAAATGAAAATAACCAGGAAGGAAGAATAGAAATTAGTACTAGTTTATAAATTCAGGGTTTGGGATATTTGCTGTTTGGAGGGATACCTGAGCTGTCGTACCTGCAAGCCTCTGGCAAGACAGTGAGTGTGAATGATGGTGAAAGTGTTTCTTTTTCGGGTCAACCTACCGTGGTGGGAGATGGTTGTGTTAAAAAAGGATAGAAATAATAATAATTATAATAATAATAATAATAATAATAATAATAATAATAGTACTGTAATAGTAATAATGCTTATTTCCTTGAGCTATCAATGAAAAGTTTCAGAGAAGGATTCATATTGGAACTGATTGTCCTATATACATAATAGGCACAGTAGTATGAGTGCATATTTTGTATATTAAGTAAGTTTAGGCTCTTGTATATAAAGGCAAAATTTGGTAGTGGATAACTGAATAGTCTATAAATTTCAGGGTTAAAAAAATATTAATACACGGTTTAAAAACTAGGTCAAAAAGATACACTGATTTTTACAAAAAAGCTACAAGATAATGAGTACAATTCAAGCTTGGACTCTAACAGTATTAAGTGATAACAGTTGACAATAAGAAACACGAACACCCCTGAAATCGTACAATTATGTAAGTATAATATTGTAAGTGCTTGTGGAAGTGTATTTTTGGGGGTCTGAAATAGACTAACCTATGTGACATTATTTCTTAAGGAAGTAAATTCGTTCGGTAATGGCACTTGAGCAGGCTTCTGAGATGAAGATTTTTTGTTAGCCGGGGTCCACTGTATATGAACAATACACAGAATATTTCAACGATATAACATAATGACAAACAGTTACAGAGGGTGCATAACACCATTCATGGAGATTAGTGGGTACACCCTGTATCTTAATCTGACTCAGATAGTCCAGCATTCAAAAATTTTGTTAGATCGTGTTCATTAGCTATGTACTAGTATTTCTTGCTTGTAGTTGATTTTCTTACTACAGTTTTTACCCTCTCTTGCAGAGCACTGGTGGATTTTCTCTCTAGACAGATCTCTTATCACAGGTTCTGAGGAAAAACTACATACAAAGAGAGGTGAATATCCAATTGAGGACAAACCTTGCTAGAGAAAAATCCTTTACAGTACAGCAAGTACAGTAGACCCCCAAGTAACGGTCTGTCCGAATAACGTTTTTTTCGTGTAAAGGTTGCTTTTTACGGTCAATATTTTTCTCGTGTAGCGGTTTTTACTCGTGTAGAGGTCCGTACCAGACCTGTGCTCCTCACCGCTCAGGATGCCAGTCTAGCGTTGTTTACACTTGAGTGAACAAAACCCAGCGTGCTCTTTCAAACATTTCACAATAAATTTATTCTGTTTATTGGTGGTTTAGTGATTGTCACTGTGAATTAAGTCACCATGGGTCCAAAGAAGCTTCCTAGTGGCACCCCAGTGAGCATTCAGCAGGAGTGTAGCATCTGCAGGGAGTGTAGCATTCATGCAGGAGTGAGCATTCATGCAGGGAGTGCAGCATTCTGCAGGAGTGCAGCATTCATGCAGGAGTGCAGCATTCATGCAGGGAGTGCAGCATTCATGCAGGGGGTGCAGCATTCATGCAGGGAGTGCAGCATTCATGCAGGGAGTGCAGCATTCATGCAGGAGTGCAGCATTCATGCAGGAGTGCAGCATTCATGCAGGGAGTGCAGCATTCATGCAGGAGTGCAGCATTCATGCAGGAGTGCAGCATTCATGCAGGGATGTAGCATTCATGCAGGGAGTGTAGCATTCATGCAGGAGTGTAGCATTCATGCAGGGAGTGTAGCATTCATGCAGGAGTGTAGCATTCATGCAGGGAGTGTAGCATCTCATGCGAGGGAGTGTAGCATTCATGCAGGGAGTGTAGCATTCATGCAGGGAGTGTAGCATTCATGCAGGAGTGTAGCATTCATGCAGGAGTGTAGCATTCATGCAGGGAGTGTAGCATTCATGCAGGGAGTGTAGCATTCATGCAGGGAGTGTAGCATTCATGCAGGGGAGAGTGTAGCATTCATGCAGGGAGTGTAGCATTCATGCAGGGAGTGTAGCATTCATGCAGGGAGTGTAGCATTCATGCAGGGAGTGTAGCATTCATGCAGGGGGTGTAGCATTCATGCAGGGAGTGTAGCATTCATGCAGGAGTGTAGCATCATGCAGGAGTGTAGCATTCATGCAGGAGTGTAGCATTCATGCAGGGAGTGAGCATTCATGCAGGGAGTGTAGCATTCATGCAGGGAGTGTAGCATTCATGCAGGAGTGAGCATTCATGCAGGAGTGTAGCATTCATGCAGGGAGTGTCAGCATTCATGCAGGGAGTGTAGCATTCATGCAGGAGTGTAGCATTCATGCAGGGAGTGTAGCATTCATGCAGGGAGTGTAGCATTCATGCAGGGAGTGTAGCATTCATGCAGGGAGTGTAGCATTCATGCAGGGAGTGTAGCATTCATGCAGGGAGTGTAGCATTCATGCAGGGAGTGTAGCATTCATGCAGGAGTGTAGCATTCATGCAGGGAGTGTAGCATTCATGCAGGGAGTGAGCATTCATGCAGGGTGTAGCATTCATGCAGGGAGTGTAGCATTCATGCAGGAGTGCATCATGCAGGAGTGTAGCATTCATGCAGGGAGTGTAGCATTCATGCAGGGAGTGTAGCATTCATGCAGGAGTGTAGCATTCATGCAGGGAGTGTAGCATTCATGCAGGGAGTGTAGCATTCATGCAGGGAGTGTAGCATTCATGCAGGGAGTGTAGCATTCATGCAGGGAGTGTAGCATTCATGCAGGGAGTGTAGCATTCATGCAGGAGTGTAGCATTCATGCAGGGAGTGTAGCATTCATGCAGGGAGTGTAGCATTCATGCAGGAGTGTAGCATTCATGCAGGAGTGTAGCATTCATGCAGGAGTGTAGCATTCATGCAGGGAGTGTAGCATTCATGCAGGGAGTGTAGCATTCATGCAGGGAGTGTAGCATTCATGCAGGGAGTGTAGCATTCATGCAGGGAGTGTAGCATTCATGCAGGGAGTGTAGCATTCATGCAGGGAGTGTAGCATTCATGCAGGGAGTGTAGCATTCATGCAGGGAGTGTAGCATTCATGATGCCAGTGGAGTGTAGCATTCATGCAGGGAGTGTAGCATTCATGCAGGGAGTGTAGCATTCCATGCAGGGAGTGTAGCATCATGCAGTGAGCTTCATGGGAGTGTAGCATTCATGCAGGGAGTGTAGCATTGCAGTGGGTGAGCATTCATGCAGGGAGTGAGCATTCATGCAGGGAGTGTAGCATTCATGCAGGAGTGTAGCATTCATGCAGGGAGTGTAGCATTCATGCAGGGAGTGTAGCTTCATGCAGGGAGTGTAGCCTTCATGCAGGGAGTGTAGCCTTCATGCAGGGAGTGTAGCCTTCATGCAGGGAGTGTAGCCTTCATGCAGGGAGTGTAGCCTTCATGCAGGGAGTGTAGCCTTCATGCAGGGAGTGTAGCCTTCATGCAGGAGTGTAGCCTTCATGCAGGGAGTGTAGCCTTCATGCAGGGAGTGTAGCCTTCATGCAGGGAGTGTAGCCTTCATGCAGGAGTGTAGCTTCATGCAGGGGGGTGAGCATTCATGCAGGGAGTGTAGCATTCATGCAGGGAGTGTAGCATTCATGCAGGAGTGTACATTCATGCAGGGAGTGTATCATTCATGCAGGAGTGTATCATTCATGCAGGGAGTGTATCATTCATGCAGGAGTGTATCATTCATGCAGGGAGTGTCATCATCTCATGCGGGGAGTGTATCATTCATGCGGGGAGTGTATCATTCATGCAGGGAGTGTATCATTCATGCAGGGAGTGTATCATTCATGCAGGGAGTGTATCATTCATGCAGGGAGTGTAGCAGGCATGCAGGGAGTGTAGCATTCATGCAGGGAGTGTAGCAGGCATGCAGGGAGTGTAGCAGGAAGGCAGGGAGTGGGGATTCCCCTTCCAAACACTAACCCCTCCCCCTGTCCTCCTCCCCATCTTCCAGATGCCAGCAACTCTCTTCAATAAAGGTAAGTAAATGTTATTTATTAATCTGTTATTTATTATTTATTATGTAGTAGTATTTATAATTACATGTATGTGTTAATAATGTTGTTTTGTGTATGTAGAACTATAATTAAAATGTAGTTTTTGTTAATATTTTTGGGTGGAACGGATTAATTGTATTTACATTATTTCTTATGGGAAATAAGGTTTCAAGTTACAAATTTTTCGTGTTGAGGTCTAGCTCCTGGAATGGATTAAGACTGTTAGTCGAGGGACCACTGTATTACAAAATATTTATACCTCCAGGATAAGTACTTGCATATGCCAATGCATAATCCCAAATGCACATTTTGACAAGAGGTGCAATCTCCCTACTACTTATAATTATAATAATAATAATAATAATAATATTTTATTTCAGCATGATACATCTTTGTACTAAGAATATAATAATTGGGTGTACATGCCAAAAGCCCCTTTATATGCAGAGCCTTTCAGACAAACTTAAAACTAACTTAAGATTAATAAGGCAATAACAATACATATGGTCATTAGGTGAGTTACAATGAATACAAGAGAAGTGAATATAGTGAGTTCTTAGTCTGACACTCAGGCAGCTTAATCCTGTAAGGTAACCCAATACTGAGGGCTGTGGAAAAAGAAAAAGTGGACTCTGTGATAATAAATTAGAACCCTATTCAAGGGTCACTCAGGATCAAAAGCAAAGCAAAAGCACATTATCTATTACAATTTCACCAATATAAATAAAGCAAACAATGTAGCAATACAAATACTGTACAGTCCAATACAAATACTGTACAGTATACTGTAGTAGTCTTACCGCAGCACAGAATCGAAGAGCTCAACTGCACCACATAATGTTCCACACACCAGTCTGGACCCATCTCTTTTCCATGCTAAGGCAGTGATTGTGTAGAAACCCTCAAACTCACAGGAAGTTTTTTCATCCCACATGCCTCGTGATGTATTGTAGTCAAAGATACGCAACCTTAAAGATATATTTAAGAGGTTTATTATGCCAGTTACTTATTGCATTGTTTCTACTATATAAAATTAACCATGGGCATAGCTAAGCTGGAATGGGTACTGGTATACGTACTATATTATTTTAAAACGGGCCATCATTCTCTTTCAATATACAGTGGACCCCTGAGTTTCGGCCATAATTCGTTCCAGAAAGCTGTTCAAGTGCCATTACCGAACGAATTTGCTCCCTTAAGAAATAATGTAAAGTAGGTTAGTCCATTTCAGACCCCCAAAAAATACACTTACAAAAGCACTTACAATTATACACTTACATAATTGTTCGAGTTTTGAGGTGATCGAAACTCGGGGGTCCACTGTACAGTGATACATCGACATATGAGCAGCTCCCAACTCGAACAATTCTGTAAGTGCTTTTGTAAGTGTACTTTTGGGGGTCTGAAACGGATTAATCTAATTTACATTATTCCTTATAGGAACAAATTCGTTCGGTATCGGCACTCGAACAGTCTTCTGAAACGAGTTAAGCTCGTAACTCGAAGTACCACTGTACATTTAAAAGCTGGTTTCTTACTACAAACTTAATGCTTATAAATACACTTTATGTGAATTGTAAGTAGTGGAAGCTCAATCCTCTGTTAGCTGATTGACAGACAGACGTGCTACCTAACATTACTCACCCGAGTTTGCATTCAAGAGCAAGCTGTTATTAGTCTGTGAATAAAGAAATCACAACACTGTCCTTTTAATTTCAGGGGATGCAACAGTGAAAGGGTTAAATAACCAATATTACACAAAAGACAACAAATTAAGTGATACTAATACTATTCACATGTTTCTCAGAATATTTAAATATTGCACTGAAAATACAAGAGTACAACAGAGGAGCAACATTATACAGTATGATCACAGAATGATTAAGGAGGCTCCAGAGAAGAATGTAAAATGGTTGGCCATTAAAGTGTAAGAAAGATGTGAGGTAGAGCAATACTGAAGTGACATGTTTGGAGAGAATTGTCTGAATTATTATTGCTTTAAGGGGGAAGAGCTAATCTTGCAGGTGGTCATATAATGCCTGGGGAATGGGAGATAATTATATTTGATTAAAACAAATCAAATTCCTTGGATCAGGAGTCCTTCAAAAAGCAGTAAAGCATCTCTGGAAAGGAGAGTTACCTGAGAGTATTACTGTTATAGTTAAGAACTCCTCAGAAAAAAAGCTTTCAGAAATTGTAAAGTATCTGAGGTATAAATTAATAGCAAGAGAGAGGGATATTTTTTTGCTTCTTGAATCAGCACCTTCAGAAAACAAAATGATTTTATGCCTTACTATCATTCACAGCTTACCTGTCAAAGCTGCCAATGACAAGAGCCTGACCACTAGGGCTTGAAACTGCAGCTGAAAATTCCCGCTCTGATGTGTCTCTGGAGTAATCAAACTGTTGAGTTATCTTCCCAGTTTTAGCATACATTACAACACGCTTGTCACATCCAGCAACAATAATGTGACTGTTTGTCCAAGCCACAGCATAAGGGGGCACAGGATGAGATATTATTTTACCCTGAAAGATTCCAGCATCATGTTATTTAATACATCTAGAATTTTTAGTAATATTATAAGCTAGTTATTGGAGTATATTACAGTGTTACTCATTTTGTAACCAGATATTATGTAGCAAATGGCAAGTAGCCGGCAAACTAGTAATGTAAAACACATGAAGAATGGGGAGATTATTTATCAGACAAGGTTCCATCCTAAATACAGTTTTATTAAGTCTATACAGTATGATACAGAGTTGATAAGGTCCTATTTAGAGCAAACCATCGTCTAATAAAAAAGCATGCTCTGCCATGTGTCTTTTACATTCGTAGAGGGTAAACAAAATTGTTTATGCATGTTTCATGAATAAAAATACTAACAAAAAACATAGTTTTTTTTTTTCAACAAACTGGCCACATCCCACCGAGACAGGGTGACCTAAAAAGAAAAACAAAAGTTTTTCTTTTTAAATTTAGTAATGTATACAGGAGAAGGGGTTACTAGCCTCTTGCTCCCCAATTTATGTATTTTTTTTTTTTTTTTTTTCAACAAGTCGGCCGTCTCCCACCGAGGCAGGGTGACCCAAAAAGAAAATCCCCAAAAAGAAAAAACTTTCATCATCATTCAACACTTTCACCACACTCATACATAATCACTGTCTTTGCAGAGGAGCTCAGATACGACAGCTGAGAAAAGTCCCTCCCAGCTGTCACTATCTCAGACCCCTCCTTTAAAGTGCAGGCATTGTGCTTCCCATTTCCAGGACTCAAGTCCAACTAAATCAATTAACTGGTTTCCCTGAATCCCTTCACACAATGTTACCCTGCTCACACTCCAACAGATCGTCATGTCCCAAAAACCATTCGTCTCCATTCACTCCTATCAAACACGCTCACACATGCTTGCTGGAAGTCCAAGCCCCTCGCCCACAAAACCTCCTTTACCCCTTCCCTCCAACCTTTTCTAGGACGACCCCTACCCCGCCTTCCTTCCCTACAGATTTATACGCTCTCCAAGTCATTCTACTTTGATCCATTCTCTCTAAATGACCAAACCACCTCAACAACCCCTCTTCAGCCCTCTGACAAATACTTTTAGTAACTCCACACCTTTTCCTAATTTCCACATTCCGAATTTTCTGCATAATATTTACACCACACATTGCCCTTAGACATAACTATAAAGGGTTGGGAGAGGAGGGAATGCATACAAAAGACAGAAACCATCTTTTTATTTTTTGCAAAATGACTAACTTAAGACTTTAATAAGATATCAGTCAGAAAAAATGCACAGTATTAACATAAAAAAAATGAAGCAGGAACTCTCTCTCAAAAAAAGGGGGGGACAAGGCATGAAAGACAGATATTAAATATTAAGTAATATTTTAATAAGTTATTACACTTTTGAACTAAAAAGAGTAATTGTTAAATTTGTTAAATGACAACACTAGTGGAGATTTACCTGTGGCTCAGCATACGGGTCATCAGCAACATAGAACCGCACTACTGATCCATCAGCATGACCAGAGAGAAATGCTGTCCCACGTAAACTGTTGTAAAAGTTCAAGAGATATACTATGTCTGAATCCAGTTTTTTTTTAACACGTCGGCTGTTTCCCACCGAGGCAGGGTGACCCAAAAAAAAAAAAAACCCAAAAGAAAGAAAAGAAAAATCTTTCATCATCATTCAACACTTTCACCATCACTCATACATAATCACTGTCTTTGCAGAGGCGCTCAGATCCAGTTATTGCTATATAATTGTGCATTATAATTAAAGATCTATCAATGACATAGAATTTAAATACTACTACTACAACACAAATGTAACTAAAACACACACATGAATTTAAAATATGGAAACCTGGAGTATACCTGGAGGGTGTTCTGGGGGTCAATTCCCCCCCCCCCCGCAACCTGGTCCATGACCAGGCCTTGCGATGGATCAGTGCCTTATCACCCAGGCTGTTACTGCTGGCCGCACACAAACTGACGTGCTAACCACAGCCTGGTTGGTCAGGTACTGACTTTAGGTGCCTGTCCAGCTCCATCTTGAGGACATTCAGGGCTCTACTGGTAATCCTCCTTATGTATGCTGGGAGGCAGTTGAACAGTCTTGGGCCCCTGACACTTATTGTGTTGTCTCTTAGTGTACTCATGGTGTTTCTGCTTTTCACTGGGGGGGGGGACATTGCACCCCCTGCCCAGTCTTCTGTTTTTGTAGGGAGTGATTCCCATGTGCAAATTTGGGACTAGTCCCTCTTAAGATTTTCCAAGTGTATATTATCATGTATCTTTCTCACCTGCATTCCAAGGAGTACAGGTCAAGGGACTTCAACCATTCCCAGTAATTTAGGTGCTTTACTGTATTTATATGTGCAGTGAAAGTTCTTTGAATAGTCTCCAGGTCTGCAATTTTGCCTGCTTTGAAAGAGGCCATTAGTGCACAGCAATATTCCAGCCTAGAGAGAACAAGCAATTTGAAGAGAATCACCACTGGCTTGCTATCCCTAGTTTTGAAGGTTTCTCTGACATTATCACTCCCAGGTCCTTCACATTAGTTTTTCGCTCTATTGTGTGGTTGGAATTTGTTTTATACTCCAATCCCATTTTTATTTCCTCGAGTTTTCCATTGTGGAGTAGTTGAAATATGTCTTCATTGAACTTCATATTGTTTTCTCAATGGATGACACTGTCATGCAAATTCGGGTATCATCAGCATAGGAGGACACGGTGCTGTGGCTTACATCTCTGTCTATGTCAAATATGAGGCTGAGGAAAAGGATGGGAGCGAGTACTGTACCTTGTGGAACAGAGCTTTTCACTGTAGCCTTCTCTGACTTTACCCTGTTTACTATTACTCTGTGTTCTATTTGTCAAGAAGTTATATGTATATCCATCTACCCACTTTTCCTGTTATTCCTTTATCACACATTTTGTTTGCTATTACACCATGACTGTACTTGTTGAAGACTTGCAAAGTTTGTGTATACTACATCTCCATTTTTTTGGTCCTCCAGTGCATCCAAGACCATGTTATAGTGGTCCAGTAGTTGTGAGAGGAAGGAGTGACCTGCTCTAAACCCATGCTGTCCTGGGTTATGCAATTGTTGTGTATCCAAGTGGTAGGCAATCTTGCTTCTTAGAACCCTTTCAAAGATTTTTTATCATGTGGGACATTAGTGCTAGCTGTCTGTAATTCACATTCACAATCAGGGACCAAAAAAAAAAAATCATCACTAAGGTCACTGATTTTCTTTTCTGTGGGCTATCAATAACACAATTGTGCTTTGAAGTCATCATGAATGGCTGTTTTCCAATGTACAAGCTACAAAAAACAGTGAATGTGAGGAGGTAAGAGTGAACAACATGAAAGGACAATGTTTACTATAAGCTGCAACATCATCTGCAATCTCACATCCTCCACACATCTGCTATCATACTCTTTCACACAGAAGGATGAGTCCTCATACATAAGCTATTACTGTAATGTGTTCCAAATTTCTCCATTCATAAGTTCAGATATTCTTAAGTTGGGGTTTCACTGTACAGTATACAGTGGTACCTCGGTTTACGATGGTCCCGAAACTCGCCCTTTTATGTAAGTTTATTTTTTTAAATGCTTTTGTAAGTGTATTTTTGGGGGTCTAAAAGGACTAGTCTATTTTACATTATTCCTTATGGGGATAAATTCGTTTGCTAATGGCACTTAAACAGCATTCTGGAATGAAAAAATATCGTAACCCGAGGTACCACTGTATTAGTACATATATGCGTAGGAGAAGGAAATCAGCACTGTCATGCAATAGGTTTATCATTCACACCTTTTTTGTTTCTAGCATTTTTTTACTTGTTGGAAGATGGGATTATACAGCAGATGTTTAATGCAAATGAAACTGTTTTGTTTTCTCTTGTACTTTTGTAAAAAATTAATTAGTGGAAGGGTACAGCTGTAGCATGAATCATGGCCATTATAGTAGACATCTGCTGGTATCATTTCACACACAAATTTCCCATACATAAGTTGCCTTAGGCTGCTGATAATCTAAGCAAGTGCCAAGGGCATAGAAGTCATAGACTTGTGGCACTTTACATATTTTTTTTCATTGAAATATATTTTTTTAACACATCGGCCGTTTCCCACCGAGGCAGGGTGACCCAAAAAGAAAGAAAATCCCAAAAAAGAAAGAAAATACTTTCATCATCATTCAACACTTTCACCTCACTCATACATAATCACTGTCTTTGCAGAGGTGCTCAGATATGACAGTTTAGAAGTCCCTCCAAACTGCCAATATCCCAAACCCCTCCTTTAAAGTGCAGGCATTGTACTTCCCATTTAAAGGGTTCAAGTCTGGCTAACCAGTTTCCCTGAATCCCTTCACAAAATATTATCCTGCTCACACTCCAACAGCTCGTCATGTCCCAAAAACCATTCGTCTCCATTCACTCCTATCTAACACACTCACGCACGCTTGCTGGAAGTCAGAGCCCCTCGCCCACAAAACCTCCTTTACCCCCTCCCTCCAACCTTTTCAAGGATGACCCCTAGCCCGCCTTCCTTCCCCTACAGATTTATACGCTCTCCAAGTCATTCTACTTTGATCCATTCTCTCTAAATGACCAAACCACCTAAACAACCCCTCTTCAGCCCTCTGACTAATACTTTTAGTAACTCCACACCTCCTCCTAATTTCCACACTCCGAATTCTCTGCATAATATTTACACCACACATTGCCCTTAGACAGGACATCTCCATTGCCTCCAATAATGAGAAATGATGAGAGGTGGCTGAACAGTGTTACTGAGAGAATTTGGATTTGGGTGGGAGATGACAAAGTTGTATTGTCTGCAAACAGAACTGGTCTAAGTTGTTAAGATGCATTTGGAAAATTATTGATATACATATACAGTGGAACCTCTGCTTACGAGTGCCCCACCATGCGAGTTTTTCAGGATATGAGCCATCGCTCGGTCGATTTTTTGCTCCTGGATACGAGCCAAAATTCAGGTTGCGAGCTTTCCCCTCAAGGGAGGTTCCTTGACGCTGGTAAGGGGCTCTTGATCTAGGGAATTGTATCTGTGCTCCAGTTCCCTAAATTAAGCCTGAATACCTTCCATTCCCTCATCCCCACAGGCGCTGTATAATCCTATGGGTTTAGCGCTTCCCCATTATAATAATAATAATATATAATATAATAATATGCTTAATATATATATAGGTAGTAGGTTGGTAGATAGCAACCACCCAGGGAGGTACTACCATCCTGCCAAGTGAGTGTAAAACGAAAGCCTGTAATTGTTTTACATAATGGTAGGATTGCTGGTGTCTTTTTTCTGTCTCATAAACATACAAGATTTCAGGTATGTCTTGTTACTTCTACTTACACTTAGGTCACACTACACATTCATGTACAACCATATATATACACACCCCTCTGGGTTTTCTTCTATTTTCTTACTAGTTCTTGTTCTTATTTCCTCTTATCTCCATGGGGAAGTGGAACAGAATTCTTCCTCCGTAAGCCATGCGTGTCGTAAAGAGGCGACTAAAATGCCGGGAGCAAGGGGCTAGTAACCCCTTGTTATGTATACGTACATTACTAAATTTAAAAATACATACTTTCATTTTCTCTTTTAGGGTTACCCTGCCTTTTACTAAATGTAAAAGGAGAAACTTTCGTTTTTCCTTTTGGGCCACCCCGCTTCAGTGGGAAACGGCCAACGTGTTGAAAGAAAGATGTATAATATAATAATAATACTATAATAATAATTATAATAATAATACAGTGGACCCTCCCTTTTCATTGATCTCTGTTTTCGTAAATTTCTGTTATCGCCGACTTTTTTTGTAAAAATATTGGCTCCGTTTTTGTTGCTGTCCTCAGTTATCATTGTTGGTAAGGTACATGTCTGAGCCTTCCACACACATTCTGAGGCAGTGTTGCGTTGTTCCTCAGTGAGTGAACATTATCCTGTGAGGTCATAGGAAACATTTCGTAATAATTCATTGTTTTTTGCACTTGTTTATTCTGTGTGACTGCTAAATAAACCACCATGGGCCCAAAGAAAGCTGCTAGTGCCAGTCCTTTGGTAAAGAAGGTGAGAAACATGATAGAATTAAAGAAAAAGATTATAGAAAAATACGAAAGTGGCGGTGGTAGAGGGTGGTAGTGATGGTGGTAGAGGGTGGTAGTGGTTGTGATGATGGTAGTGGTTGTGATGGTGGTAGAGGGTGGTAGTAGTTGTGATGGTGGTAGTGATGATGGTAGAGGGTGGTAGTGATGGGGAGGGTGGTAGTGATGGTGGTAGAGGGTGGTAGTGATGGTGGTAGAGTGTGGTAGTGATTGTGGTAGAGGGTAAAGCTGCAAGAGCTCTCTGGACAGTTTTTTTGTGTGACAGGGGTCCAGTGACTCTCAAGCTGGTCCTAGTGCCATTAAAAAACAAAGAAGGGGAGTAACCCAGGATAAGGACTTGGTACCTGAAGTCTTTATGGAAGGGGATTCCCCTTCCTTGCAAATGTTGCAAGTGTATGGAATAGGTAGTAAGTTACTGAAGGCTGTAAAGAGTTTTTATGAGGATAGTGAGGCTCAGGTTAGGGTGTGTAGGAGAGAGGGAGATTACTTCCCGGTAAAAGTAGTGTGTAGGAGAGAGGGAGATTACTTCCCGGTAAAAGTAGGTCTTAGACAGGGAGGCAAAGAAGGGAATGTACGAAAGTATAGTGGTACCAACACTCTCATATGGGTGTGAAGCATGGGTTGCAAATGCTGCAGCGAGGAGGAGGCTGGAGGCAGTGGAGATGTCCTGTCTAAGGGCAATGTGTGGTGTAAATATTATGCAGAAAATTCGGAATGTGGAAATTAGGAGAAGGTGTGGAGTTACTAAAAGTATTTGTCAGAGGGCTGAAGAGGGGTTGTTGAGGTGGTTTGGTCATTTAGAGAGAATGGATCAAAGTAGAATGACTTGGAGAGCGTATAAATCTGTAGGGGAAGGAAGGCGGGGTAGGGGTCATCCTAGAAAAGGTTGGAGGGAGGGGGTAAAGGAGGTTTTGTGGGCGAGGGGATTGGACTTCCAGCAAGCATGTGTGAGCATGTTAGATAGGAGTGAATGGAGACGAATGGTTTTTAAGACATGACGATCTGTTGGAGTATGAGCAGGGTAACATTTTGTGAAGGGATTCAGGGAAACCAGTTAATTGATTTAGTTGGACTTGAGTCCTGGAAATGGAAAGTACAATGCCTGCACTTTAAAGGAGGGGTCTGGGATAGTGACAGCTGGGAGGGATTATTCTCAGCTGTCGTATCTGAGCGCCTCTGCAAAGACAGTGATTATGTATGAGTGTGGTGAAAGTGTTGAATGATGATGAAAGTATTTTCTTTTTGGGGATTTTCTTTCTTTTTGGGTCACCCTGCCTCGGTGGGAGACGGCCGACTTGTTGAAAAAAAAAAAAATTAGTGCTTTATAATACAGTGGACCCCCGGTTTACGTACTGCTCCAAACTCGAACAATTATGTAACTGTATTTTTGTAAGTGCTTTTGTAAGTGTATTTTTGGGGGTCTAAAAGGACTAATCTAATTTACATTATTCCTTATGGGAACAAATTCGTTTGGTAACGGCGAACAGCATTCTGGAACGAATTAATTATGTAAACCGGATGTCCACTGTATATTTGTCATTCTTTTATGTATGTAAATCTATATTTAATCTCTAAAAAAATTATTTTTTGTTAATACTTTTGGGAGTCTGGAACGGATTAATTGGATTTACATTATTTCTTATGGGGAAAATGGTTTCAGTTTTCGTCAATTTCACATTTCGTCAGACTCTCTGGAATGGATTAATGACGAAAAGGGAGGGTCCACTGTACTATAATAACAAGTGAGTTTCAGAACGCCGCCATTAGATGGCACAGTGAATACCACAACAACACGGGAGCGAGAATGGCCGCCACCACTTGTCACATAATGACATAGTGTGGTACCCCGGATTTCGTCAATAATTCGTTCCAGAATGCTGTTCGAGTGCCGTTACTGAACAAATTTGTTCCCATAAGGACGAATGTAAATTAGATTAGTCCGTTTCAGACCCCCAAAAATACACTTACAAAAGCAGTTACAAAAATACACTTACATAAGTGTTCGAGTTGGGAGCTGTACGAAATCCGGGGTACCACTGTATTTTATTCATTCTAGAGTATATATCAGGTTTCTATGTTATTTATATTGTTTATTATGACATATTAGATGAATTGTGAGAGATAAATAAGCAGTAGAGTTGATATTAGCATTATATTGAAGTGTATTTTGTCCTGCCTCCTGAGAGCAGGAATTCTGCTGGAACAGATTAATGGCATTTCAATTAATTTAAATGAGGAAAATTGACACAGCATACGAGCAGATCAGGTCGCGGAATGGATTAAACTCGTAAGCAGAGGTTCTACTGTACATGTATATGAGAAAAAGCAGAGGGCCAAGAGTACTGTCTTAGGGCACTCCTATATTGATGGGTTGCTATTATCTCATGGGAACTCACAGCTGCCTATCCATATTTAGTAATAGGTACAGTGGACCCCCGAGTAACGAACACCCCGGAAATCGTACAAGTATATAAGTATAATATTGTAAGTGCTTTTGTAAGTGTATTTTTGGGGGTCTGAAATGGACTAACCTACTTGACATTATTTCTTAAGGGAGTAAATTCGTAAATTTTGTAAACCTAGTTAATCACTACAATTACCTAACCTTAATATCAGTACATATAATCTTTCTTCTTTCTTTCAACATGTCGGCCGTTTCCCACCGAGGCAGGGTGGCCCAAAAGAAAAAACGAAAGTTTCTCCTTTCACATTTAGTAACATATACAGGAGAAGGGGTTACTAGCCCCCTGCTCCCAGCATTTTAGTCGCCTCTTACGACACGCATGGCTTACGGAAGAAGAATTCTGTTCCACTTCCCCATGGAGATAAGAGGAAATAAGAACAAGACCTAGTAAGAAAATAGAAGAAAACCCAGAGGGGTGTGTATATATATGATTGTACATGAATGTGTAATGTGACCTAAGTGTAAGTAGAAGTAACAAGACATGCCTGAAATCTTGCATGTTTATGAGACAGAAAAAAGACACCAGCAATCCTACCATCATGTTCATGAGTGAGTGTGAATTGGAACTGCCTTGCATGGGCCAACTGGCCTACTGCAGTGTTCCTTCACTTTTGTGTTCTAGTATTTAAACTATATATATGTGGAATACGGCCAGTTCATTGTAAAAAAAAAAATACTGTTATTGTAGTCTTAAATTAGGCTCAAGCTTACCCAAAATGCTCTACAGGCTTCTGTTTTACACTCATTTGGCAAGACGGTAGTACCTCCCTGGGTGGTTGCTGTCTACCAACCTACTACCTAGGTAGTACATATAATCATTGTGTCACTATTGAGTAAGACCTATCATAAGACTGCCTGAAATGCCTAGGCATACCTAGGCATATTATTGGCCATCTTGTAATATCTACTTCATAAAATGTATAAATATCATATGTACACCCCACTTTGTAATATTATCAGAAATAAAGTTGAATTTTAATTTTAATTTGAATTTATGCTTTCATCCTCAAAACATATTTAGAAATATTTTCAAATTAAAAAATTAGTAATACTAAATGCTTTTGTCAAGGTTAATATGTATAAAAAATAAGAAAATAATAAGCTTACTTGGCAGTGAGAGACACAACATAAGAGTCTGTCTGGTAGAGTGTCTGCGACTTGTTGGTCTTGATGTTTGCTGCTCGCACTTTTCCCTCTAGCAAGCCAAAGACAATTGGCCCTTCAAATGGCCATATCAGGCACGTCACTTGGGATGACTGTACAAACTTATTACATATCACCTTCTTTTCTCCCCTGTGAAAGTAAAGCGTGAATTGTATTCATGGGAGAAACACTAAACCTATGTTCTAAGAGAGCCAGGAGAATGGGAGGCATGAGCGGGTACTCAACTTTGACCTGAGGAAGTGAATGGCATCTCCAGTTACCTGGCTCAAAAGCCTTTCACCAACTTCAATGCACCCCTTGAAAAATAAGAAAAATGCTAGACAAGCTGTTACATGATTAATGGTGAATGTGTTTCCTATAATGGGTCACTATACTTTGGTGGGTAATAGCTTAACCCTTTCAGTGACTATCACATAGAACTATGTCACTGAGGTCAGGGTCCCTTATGTAGTTCCATGTCATAAGCTCAGCTCACTCAGATAAGCTGTGAGCAGTAAATTTTGGACTAAATATCAGAGAATGGGTCTACACATTGAGTGTGCACAGTTAAAAAAAATCCTGCCCCATGTGGTGCATGGTGGGAAAAGCAAAACGTTGACCATGAGTTTGGCTTAAGATATGTGAATTTGAGGTGTTGTGTAGGATGGTTTTTATGATCTTATTGGCCATTTCTTGGTATCATTCAATAGAATGGAAGACATACTACTGAGATGGAGATGATTTTGGCTGGTTTCAGGAACAGAAATAGCTTGAAATAGGGCTCAAAATAGAGAAAATATTAGATTTTTACTGGGTTTGAGGACAGGTAAGGCCCCCTATTACACCCTCGGTCTATTTTATGGGTTTTCAATAGTTCTGATTCAATTATTGGGATGCCATAAACCGTGACTAATTATTCCTGGTTATATTTTATTATCCAGGAAATAGAATAGATCTTCAATTTTTGTGTGATTATGAATTCAGAATGGAAGGCAAGTGTAATATAGGAGAGGCCTGGGAATGTGATTAATGAAGAGAAGAAATGTTGTTAGTGCCAGGAATACCTACACTGTCTATATTGAGCTCTATTTTTAAAATGGTATTTTTTAAATTTTGTGTAAAATTGGCCAAATTACCAATTCTTGTGCACTTTATAGGGTAGTTGTAATAGTTGAAGGGGCACTTTCTAGTGCTCAATGAATAGATCAGAAGGCACACTAACAAAATAGCTAAGAATTTGGTCAAATGGAGCAATGAAATTGACTTAAAACAGGGCTCAAAGTGGGTGAAATTATTGATGTGTAAATTGCACCCAGACCACTAACTTTGTTTGTGCCAGTTTAATTTCATGTTTCCCATCAAATTTTGTACTTTTGATGTCATTACTCTCAGAAAAAAATTCTCTACCATTTCTGAAGAATTAAAAAAAGAAAAAAGTGGACACTAGGAGCAATATTAATTTTGGGGGTCTGGATAGTGAGAATATCCAAAAATTTGTTGTCTAGGGCAAATATTACATCATAATACATAAGCTATAAATAAAAATTATTCATTATAATAATATTTTGCATGCATTACTGGCACAGTGCACAGTAAAGTTTCACTACAGTACAAAAGATAACTCACCAATCTTCTCCAATCTTGTAGACATAAATAATGTTGTCAGTTTGGCCAATTGCTATTTTTGTGCTGTCAGGAGAGAAAGCAAGAGCTTTCACTAAATAGCTTTTCTTGCCATACTGAGGAAAAAGAATAAAAGAATTTTTCTTAGTTCTTAAAAGTTGACCAAATTATTAAAAAAATGTAATCATGGTATAGCTATAAATGTTGCTCTTGAGCAAATAAGAGTACAAATGTACCTTAGCATCAGCAGGTTTCGTTGAAAATTTGTCTCTCCGTTCACCATTTTCATCGAAGAGTAGAATAACACGCTCTGCTGTGGAAACGGCTAACTTCACATTGTTAGGTGACCAGGCTAAAGCAGTGATCTTTGCAGCACCATCCTGAAATATATACACATCTTATATAACAAGCTGTGACATTAACTACAGATTGGATGGGTTCATGAGTGAGTGTGAATTGGAACTGCCTTGCATGGGCCAACTGGCCTACTGCAGTGTTCCTTCACTTTTGTGTTCTAGTATTTAAACTATATATATGTGGAATACGGCCAGTTCATTGTAAAAAAAAAAATACTGTTATTGTAGTCTTAAATTAGGCTCAAGCTTACCCAAAATGCTCTACATAACCATGGGTTTTCTGCATGCACAACCAAATGTCACCCATCTCTGTACAAACATTATATTATGCTGAAATAAATCTTTGACTTGACTTCTGATTATAATTAACGACTGAAATCCGCGAAGCAGCAGTCGTCTACTATTACCCAGGCCTCTAAACACCATTTATTACAAGGTGAAAAGGAATACTATGAAGCTCTTCTTCAAAGTATAATGATTAATAGCTAAATATGTGTTTTTCACCTCAATAGTGGATGGCTAATTATTATTTGCTCTACAATGCTGGTTAGAATTGAAGAGTTGCTACCTTTAAGTTACAAAATGAAGACTAATCTATTTGAAGTCCTTTCTATACTAAAATTAAGAATATATTCTGGTTACTTGTGGTGGCAAGATATTCTTAAGATGTTTGATGTTCATTCTGGCTAGTAGGTGCCCGGAGTCACGCCATTATTCACTTCCACAAGTCCAAAAACACGACAACTCTCACTTTCCAGCTAAATTTTGAGTCTTGGAATGTTGACATGTTATTATCCCCGTTGACAACCTACTTAATTATTGCTCTCAGAGAGGTGTCCTGATGCTGGCAATGTGCTCTTGATCGGAGGAATTGGACTTGTAATAATTTATCCTTGGATAAAACTTAATTACTATTCATAAAATATTAATTACCTCAAAGTCCTCAGCCGCTGTTTGATCCATATGGATTTATCGCTTCCCTATCCATATAATAAAATTTATCCTCTCGATTTTAATGAACTTCCAATATATAAAAAAATTGGTACAAAGAGTCACAATATATGCATTACAGATAATAAAACAAAAATAATAAAAAGACAACATTGTTGTGAAAATAACCGACCTAAATTACGCTTATATATACGCAATCAGGGAGACGCTAGTCTATACTACAAGGCAAATTGTGGACAATATGAGTTTTTTTTATCTCCATTTAGCCAATAATGGTTGAGATATGTGGATAAATGAGGTATGGGGAAGGTGTGGTGCCCCCTGGTGGCGGCGTCAAACAATGCGTAACAAAACAATGGAGGAGTAGAGCTCAGCAGGACCAAAGTGCAAATATGTCCCCAGCACCGGTATGTTACCCCCATGGTCCACCCTGGGAACGGTCCCCGGTCCACTGGGCCAGGAGCTGGCATGTCTTTGAGTGGTATGATAGTGGGAGGTTTGTGGAATGCTGTGTGGGGTGTGTGTGAGTAGAGCCGCTGCGGCTGTCATGTGCTGTGTGGCAGGCAGGTGCTGTGCTGTGGCAGGCAGGTGCTGTGGCAGGCAGGTGCTGTGCTGTGGCAGGCAGGCACTGTGCTGTGGCAGGCAGGCACTGTGCTGTGGCAGGCAGGCACTGTGCTGTGGCAGGCAGGCACTGTGTTGTGACAGGCAGGCACTGTGCTGTGGCAGGCAGGCACTGTGCTGTGGCAGGCAGGCACTGTGCTGTGGCAGGCAGGCACTGTGCTGTGGCAGGCAGGCACTGTGCTGTGGCAGGCAGGCACTGTGCTGTGGCAGGCAGACACTGTGCTGAGGCAGGCAGGCACTGTGCTGTGGCAGGCAGGCACTGTGCTGTGGCAGGCAGGCACTGTGCTGTGGCAGGCAGGCACTGTGCTGTGGCAGGCAGGCACTGTGCTGTGGCAGGCAGGCACTGTGCTGTGGCAGGCAGGCACTGTGCTGTGGCAGGCAGGCACTGTGCTGTGGCAGGCAGGCACTGTGCTGTGGCAGGCAGGCACTGTGCTGTGGCAGGCAGGCACTGTGCTGTGGCAGGCAGGCACTGTGCTGTGGCAGGCAGGCACTGTGCTGTGGCAGGCGGGCACTGTGCTGTGGCAGGCGGGCACTGTGCTGTGGCAGGGGGCACTGTGCTGTGGCAGGGGGCACTGTGGTGTGGCAGGCGGGCACTGTGGTGTGGCAGGCGGGCACTGTGCTGTGGCAGGCGGGCACTGTGCTGTGGCACAGGCAGGCGATGTGCTGTGGCAGGCAGGCGATGTGCTGTGGCAGGCAGGCACTGCTGTGGCAGACAGGCGCTGTGCTGTGGCAGGCAGGCGCTGTGCTGTGGCAGGCAGGCACTGTGCTGTGGCAGGCAGGCGCTGTGCTGTGGCAGGCAGGCGCTGTGCTGTGGCAGGCAGGCTCTGTGCTGTGGCAGGCAGGAGCTGTGCTGTGGCATGCAGGAGCTGTGTTGTGGCAGGCAGGTGTTGTGATGTGGCAGGCAGGTGCTGTGATGTGGCAGGCAGGTGCTGTGCTGTGGCATTCAGGTGCTGTGCTGTGGCATTCAGGTGCTTTGCTATGGCAGGTAGGTGTTGTGATGTGGCAGGCAGGTACTGTGCTGTGGCAGGCAGGTACTGTGCTGTGGCAAGCAGGTACTGTGCTGTGGCAGGCAGGTACTGTGCTGTGGCAGGCAGGTGCTGTGGCAGGCAGGTACTGGGCTGTGTCAAGCAGGTACTGTTCTGTGTCAGGCAGGTACTGTTCTGTATCAGGCAGGTGCTGTGTTGTGGCAGGCAGGCACTGTGCTGTGGCAGGCAGGTACTGGGCTGTGTCAGGCAGGTATTACGCTGTCAGGCAGGTGCTGTGCTGTGGCAGGCAGGTGATGTGCTGTGGCAGGCAGGCGCTGTGCTGTGGCAGGCAGGCACTGTGCTGTGGCAGGCAGGCACTGTGCTGTGGCAGGCAGGCACTGTGCTGTGGCAAGCAGGCACTGTGCTGTAGCAGGCAGGCACTGTGCTGTGGCAGGCAGGCACTGTGTTGTGGCAGGCAGGCAATGTGCTGTGGCAGGCAGGCACTGTGCTGTGGCAAGCAGGCACTGTGCTGTAGCAGGCAGGCACTGTGCTGTGGCAGGCAGGCACTGTGTTGTGGCAGGCAGGCACTGTGCTGTGGCAGGCAGGCACTGTGCTGTGGCAGGCAGGCACTGTGCTGTGGCAGGCAGGCACTGTACTGTGGCAGGCAGGCACTGTGCTGTGGCAGGCAGGTTCTGTGCTGTGGCAGGCAGGTGCTGTGCTGTGGCAGGCAGGTGTGTGCTGTGGCAGGCAAGACTGTGCTGTGGCAGGCAGTTCTGTGCTGTGGCAAGCAGGCAGGTGCTGTGCGGTGTGTGTGCAGGCAGGCACTGTGCTGTGGCAGGCAGGTGCTGGCAGAGCAGGCAGTGCTGTGCTGTGGCAGGCAGGCACGTGCTGTGGCAGGCAGGTGCTGTGCTGTGGCAGGCAGGTGCTGTGCAGTGGCAGGCAGGTGCTGTGCTGTGGCAGGCAGGTGCTATGCGGTGGCAGGCAGGTGCTGTGGCAGGCAGGTGCTGTGCTGTGGCAGGAAAGTACTGTGCTGGTGCAGGCAAGTGTTGTGCAGTGGCAGGCAGGTGCTGTGTAGTGGCAGGCAGGTGCTGTGGCAAGCAGGTGCTGTGCTGTGGCAGGCAGGTACTGTGCTGTGGCAGGCAGGTGCTGTGCTGTGGCAGGCAAGTACTGTGCTGTGGCAGGTAGGTGTTGTGCTGTGGCAGGCAGGTGCTGTGCTGTGTTAGGCAGTTGTTGTGTTTGGCAGGCAGGCACTGTGCTGTGGCAGGCAGGTGCTGTGCTGTGCTGTGGCAGGCAGGTGGTGCTGTGGCAGGCAGGTGCTGTGCTGTGGCAGGCAGGTGCTGTGCTGTGGCAGGCAGGTACTGTGCTGTGGCAGGCTGGAGCTGTGCTGTGGCAGGTAGGTGCTGTGGCAGGCAGGTACTGTGCTGTGGCAGGCAGGTGCTGTGCTGTGGCAGGCAGGTGCTGTGCTGTGGCATTCAGGTGCTTTGCTGTGGCAGGTAGGTGCTGTGATGTGGCAGGCAGGTACTGTGCTCTGGCAGGCAGGTGCTGTGATGTGGCATTCAGGTGCTTTGCTGTGGCAGGCAGGTGCTGTGATGTGGCAGGCAGGTACTGTGCTGTGGCAGGCAGGTGCTGTGCTGTGGCAGGCAGGTACTGGGCTGTGTCAGGCAGGTACTGTTCTCTGTCAGGCAGGTACTGGGCTGTGTCAGGCAGGTACTGTTCTCTGTCAGGCAGTTACTGTTCTGTGTCAGGCAGGTGCTGTGCTGTGGCAGGCAGGTGCTGTGCTGTGGCAGGCAGGTGCTGTGCTTTGGCATTCAGGTGCTGTGCTGTGGCAGGCAGGTACTGGGCTGTGGCAGGCAGGTATTAGGCTGTCAGGCAGGTGCTGTGCTGTGGCAGGCAGGTGATGTGCTGTGGCAGGCAGGTGCTGTGCTGTGGCAGGCAGGTGCTGTGCTGTGGCAGGCAGGTACTGTGCTGTGGCAGGCAGGTGCTGTGCTGTGGCAGGCAGGTGCTGTGCTGTTTCAGGCAGGCACTGTGCTGTGACAGGCAAGCACTGTGCTGTGGCAGGCAGGTGCTCTGGCAGGCAGGTACTGTGCTGTGGCAGGCAGGTGCTGTGCAGTGGCAGGCAGGTGCTGTGCAGTGGCAGGCAGGTGCTGTGCTGTGGCAGGCAGGTGCTGTGCTGTGGCAGGCAGGTATTGTGCCGTGGCAATCAGGTGCTGTGCTGTGGCAGGCAAGTGCTCTGCTGTGGCAGGCAGGCAAATACTGTGCTGTGGCAGGCAGGTGCTGTTCTGTGTCAGGCAGGTGCTGTGCTGTGGCAGGCAGGTGCTGTGCTGTGGCAGGCAGGTGCTGTGCTGTGTTAGGCAGGTGTTGTGCTGTGACAGGCAGGCACTGTGCTGTGCTGTGGCCAGCAAGTTCTGTGCTGTGGCCGGCAAGTTCTGTGCTGTGGCAGACAGGTGCTGTGCTGTGGCAGGCAAGTACTGTGCTGTGGCAGGCAAGTACTGTGCTGTGGCAGGCAGGTGCTGTGCTGTGGCAGGCAGGTGCTGTGCTGTGGCAGACAGGTGCTGTGCTGTGGCAGACAGGTGCTGTGCTGTGGCAGGCAGGTGCTGTGCTGTGGCAGGCAGGTGCTGTGCTGTGCTGTGGCAGCTAGGCACTGCGCTGTGGCAGGCAGGTACTGGGTTGTGTCAGGCAGGTATTGGGCTGTATCAGGCAGATACTGTGATGTGGCAGGCAGGCAGGTGCTCTGCTGTGTTAGGCAGGTGTTGTGCTGTGGCAGGCAGGTGCTGTGCTGTGGCAGGCAGGTGCTGTGCTGTGGCAGGCAGGTGCTATGCTGTGGCAGACAGGTCCTGTGCTGTGGCAGGTAGGTGTTGTGCTATGGCAGGGAGGTACTGCGCTGTGGCAGGCAGGTGCTGTGCTGTGTTAGGCAGGTGCTGCACTGTGGCAGGCAGGTCATGTGCTGTGTCAGGCAGGTGCTGTGCTGTGGCAGGCAGGTGCTGTGCTGTGGCAGGCAGGTGCTGTTCTGTGGCAGGCAGGTGTTGTGCTGTGGCAGGCAGGTGCTGTGCTGTGGCAGGCAGGTGCTGTGCTGTGGCAGGCAGGTGCTGTGCTGTGGCAGGCAGGTGCTTGTGCTGTGGCAGGCAGGTGCTGTGCTGTGGCAGGCAGGTGCTGTGCTGTGGCAGGCAGGTGCTGTGCTGTGGCAGGCAGGTACTGTGCTGTGACAAGCAGGTAATGTGCTGTGGTAGGCAGGTGCTGTGCTGTGGCAGGCAGGTGCTGTGCTGTGGCTGGCAAGTACTGTGCTGTGGCCGGCAAGTACTGTGCTGTGGCAGGTAGGTGCTGTGCTGTGGCAGGCATGTGCTGTGGGAGGCAAGTGCTGTACTGTGGCAGACAGGTACTGTGCTGTGGCAGTCAGGTACGGTACTGTGCTGTGGCAGGCAGGTACGGTACTGTGCTGTGGCAGGCAGGTGCTGTGCTGTGACAGCCAGGTTCTGTGCTGTGGCAAGCAGGTACTGTGCTGCAGCAGCCAGGTGCTGTGCTGCAGCAGCCAGGTGATGTGCTGTGGCAGCCAGGTACTGTGCTATGGCAGCCAGGTCTTATGCTGTGGCAGCCAGGTGCTATGCTGTGTCAACCAGGTACGTACTGTGCTATGTCAGCCAGGTGCTGTGCTGTGGGAAGCAGGTACTGTGCCGTGTAAGCGAGGTGCTATGCTGTGGCTGGCAGGTACTGTGTCATGAGCAAGGTTTTGCTGTTATGTACAAAATATACTGTACAACTGTTACTGTACAAATAAAGTCTTTTGCAATTTAATTACGTACTTTTACATATTTTCCTTTAAAAACTGCAGTTCTCCTTTTGTCTTTTGACATATTAAAAATTAAAAATTTAATAATTTTCCATCTTTTAATTCTTTCTATAATACTTTGCTTAACACTAGTTTCATTTTTACCAAGCTTTACTTATTTCTAAAAATTTCCCTTCACTAAAGCAATGTATGACCCGTGAGGGTTTGACACGTGTTTTTGAATGAAATAATGATGCCCTTCACTATGCTTTACTCTTCACCAAATTTTACCTTTCACTAAAATTTTACCTTTCCTCAAACTTTCTCCATAACCAGTCTTATCCTTTTCCAAACTTTATCCTTCACTGAGTTTTGCTACTCACCAAACTTTTTTTTCACCAAACTTTAGCCTTTGGAAAACTTATCCTTTCACTAAATTTTACCCTTCAAACTTTACCCTTTGCCAAACTTTACCCTTCTCACTAAACATTTCCTCTTACTAAACTTTATCCCCTCAAGGAATGTGCCTTGCTCTGAGGAAATAGGTTTATCCTCTCCTTCCTTGGGAAAAACCTGATAGTTTCTCATTTCCTTGGATGCTGTATAACGCCTATAGGCTTAGCTTTTCCACAACTAATACTACTGTAATAATGGCCAAACTTTCCCTGTCTAAACTTCCCTTCTTTCTAAACTTGGTTTCTTGCTAGAATTTCCCTCTCACCAAACTTTCTATCCAAACTTTCCCTTGAAAGTTTGCCTCCAAACTTTCTATTCAAACTTTGCCTCTCCAAACTTTCTCTTCAAACTTTGCCTCTCCAAACTTTGCCTCTCCAAACTTTGCCTCTCCAAATTTTCTCTTCAAACTTTGCCTCTCCAAATTTCCTCTTCAAACTTTGCCTCTCCAAACTTTCTCTTCAAACTTTGCCTCTCCAAACTTTCTCTTCAAACTTTGCCTCCAAACTTTCTCTTCAAACTTTGCCTCTCCAAACTTTCTCTTCAAATTTTGCCTCCCTAAACTTTTCCTCATTAAATTTTTATTCATAAACTTTACCTTTTACCAAACTTTCCTCACCAAATTTTCCCTGTTATCAAACTTTCCATTCTTACCAAACTTTCACTTCTTACCAAATTTTCACTTCTTACCAAACTTTACATTCTTACCAAACTTTCCCTCTTACTAAACGTTCCCTCTTACCAAACTTTCTCCTCTTACCAAACTTTCCACTTACCAAACTTTCAATTTGCCAAACTTTCCCTTTGCCAAACTTTCCTCTCTTACCACACTTTCCCCTTTTACCAAACTTTCTCCTTTTACCAAACTTTCCATCATACCAAACTTTCCCTCTTACCAAACTTGATATCTTACTAAACTTTTTCCTCTTACCAAACTTCCTCCTCTTACCAAACTTTCCCTCCTACCAAACTTTCCCTCTTCCCAAACTTTCCCACTTACCAAACGTTCCCTCTTCCCAAAATTTCTCTCATTCCAAACCGTCCCTCTTACCTAACTTTTCTCTCTTACCAAACTTTGCCACTTAACACAACTTTCCCTCTTACCAAACTTCCCTCATACCAAACTTCCCTCTTATCGAACTTTCCCCTCTTACCAAACTTTCACTCTCAAAATTTTTTCCCAAACCTTACCTCTCTCCAAACTTTAGCTCACCAAACATTCTCACTAAACTTTTCCAAAACTCAAGGCTCATTTTCTCCTTCGTTGAATCAAACCTGATGGCTTCCTATTTTACCAAGAGCTGTGTGGCCCTTAAGGTTTCAGAGCTCCTCCCACTTTTCCTCTCACCTAACTGTCTCTCTCTCCAAACACTTTTTTCACCAAACCTTTCCTTTTGCCAAATTTTTTCATTAAACTTTCTCGCTAAGTTTTTCTTCACTAAATTTACTCTTTTACTAAACTTAGCTTCTTGCCTAAGTTTCTCCAACCTTTTCCCCATTATTATTCAATCCACCATTCTTTCTTATACAAAACTTTTCCCTATCTAAAACTCCTCTTCCTCAAACTCTGCACCAATCCAAACCCACCACTAAAATTTTCTTCGTGAAATGCTTGCCTTATCACTAAACTCCCTAAAATACTTTCCCTACCACAAAGTTTTCTAAAATACTTTGCCCCACTACATAATTCCCTAAAATGCTTCATCTACTACAAAACTCCCAAAAAAGCCTTCCCTGCCACAAAATTTCCTAAAATGTTTTTTCAAGTAGTAAACAGTGAAGTCAAAGGCAGCCACAGTGAAAAAAACTTTGTTTCTCAAGGCACAGTACTTGCCCCACTTCTGTTTTTATTCTTACATCCAATATGGATAAGAATAATAATCACAGTAACGTATTATCCTTTGCTGATGACACCAGAATCTTTGAGAGTGAGTCTGTTAAAGACGGCAAAACCTCGGATAGTTATAATTAGTCTCCCAGATAAAAAGTGATGTTTAATGAGGACAAGTTTCAATTGCTCCACTATGAAAAAATAGAGGTAATACTGTAATGGAGTACAAGCCAAACTCAAATCGTTCAATGAAGCAAAAGTTCTATGTTTGAGACTTGGGAGTAATGATGTCAGAATATCTCGCATTCAAAGATCACAACAAGGTTGCCTTTGCTACCAGAAGGAAAATGATAGACTGGATAACTAGAACTTTCAAGACAAAAGATGCTGAGCCACTAATGATACTCTTTAAGTCACTTGTTCTCTCTAGGCTAGAATACTGCTGTAAACTAATGACCTCTTTCAAGGCAGTCAAGATTGCTGAGCTGGTAAACATAGAGAGCTTTCAATGCTTGTATACACTCGATCAAGCATCTGAAATACTGGGAATGCTTGAAATCCCATCAGGTGTATTCCTTGGAACATTGGCTAGAAAGGCACAGTACATAATACATTATTCTGTTTGACAACAAGAAACTTGGCAGACAATGCAAAATAGTGTACCTCCACTAATAATCAGGGCTGCAACAAGTACACTGAGAGAACTCAAATGTCAGAGGTCCCTGACTCTTCAGTACCCTCCCTCCATGCATACAGGGAATTACCAACAAATCTCTGGTTGTCTTCAAGTAGGAACTGGAGAAGTTCCTCAGATCAGTGATTGACCAACCGGGCTGTGTTTGTGTGTTAGACTGAGTGTGGCCAGCAGTAATTGCCGGGTTGATCAAGTCTTGATCCTCCAGGAGGCCTGGTCTGCAACCAAACTGCAGGGGCATTGACTTCCAGAAACATCCTTCGGGTATCTTACCACAAAACTCCACAAAATACAGCCTCTCCTTACTTAGCGACGTACTCGTTTACCGACGCCTCGGACTTACGACGGGCTCGGGCTCTCTGACCAGTATTTATATTTAAATAATGTATATTAGAGCTGATTTTCTCTATTCTGTTTATTTCAGTATACATGTACAGTACACTACTGTATAAACATTTAAAAATATGCCAGAAATGTTATAAATGGTGCAAAGCTGACATTAAAACAATATCAAAGATGGTTGACACAAACCCACTACCATTATAGTATGCTCCTCACTTAGCTACGAATTCGTTTAATGACATGGTCTTAGGAACGAAACTCCGTTGTTAAGTGAGGAGAGGCTGTACTTCAATCACCACGTGATTTATTATACATAATAATAACATCTTTATTTCTACAAGTATACGTACAAGGTATACAGGCCTATCTGACATTAATGACATTCTGTACTACTATATAGAAAACCTCTTGTTATGCAGAGCATTTCAGGCAAATTAGGTCAGTTTTGTCCCAGGATGCGACCCACACCAGTCGACTAACACCCAGGTACCCATTTTATACTGATGGGTGAACATGGACAGCAGGTGTCTTAAGGAAACATGTCCTAATGTTTTCCAGCCATACTGAGGATTAGATCCCCGGACCTCAGTGTGTGAGCTGAGAGCGCCAGCGATCGAGCTACGGGACACGGTAAAATGCTAAAATGCTTCCTCTACAAAACTCCGCAACATACTTTCCCTACCACAAACTTTCCTAAAATACTTTCCTTACTACAAAACTCCCAAAATATGTTTCCCTTACTACAAAACTCCCTATAATACTTTCCTTACCACAAAACTCTTTAAAATGCTTTTCCTACCACAAACCTCCCCAAAATGCTTCCCCTACCACATAACTCCCTAAAATGCTTTTTTTGCCACAAGCCTTCCAAAAATGCTTTTTTTGCCACAAGCCTTCCAAAAAGGCTTCCCCTACCACAAACCTCTCAAAAAATGCTTCCCCAACCACAAACCTCTAGAAAATACAGTGGAACCTCGGTTTTTGTCATTAATTCGTTCCAGAAAGTCTGACGAAAACCAAGTTCGATGAAAACTGAAGCAATATTTCCCTTAACAAATAATGTAAATCCAATTAATCCGTTCCAGACACCCAAAAGTATTAACAAAAAATACATTTTATAGAGAATAACTATAGTTTTACATACAGAAAACCACGAGTAATAAATATAAATGACTAATGAAATGGATAAGTGAACATTTAATATAACTTTAACCTTTATTAACCCTTTCAGGGTCCAAGCCGTAGATCTACGCATTATCCACATGGTCCAAGAATTTTAAATTTTCTTTTTTTTTCTTATGAAATGATAGAGAATCTTTTTCTAAAGGTAATACAGTGGTCCCTCGGTTTTCGTGCATCTCCAAACTCGAACATTTATGTAAGTACATGTATATTTTCGCAAGTGCTGTTGCAAGTGTATTTTTGGGGGTCTGAAATAGACTAACCTACGTGACATTATTTCTTAAGGAAATAAATTCGTTCGGTAATGGCACTTGAGCAGCATTCTGGAACGAATTTTCGGTGAAAACCGAAGGACCACTGTAAAACAAAAAGTATGAAATTTGGTGGAAAACTGACGAAATTACACTCGCAAATTTGACTGTCAGTGATATTTACATTGCGGTGATTTTGCCTACTTTGACTCCTATTTTAGGCCAATTACATTATTCCAGTTGACCAAATTCTTAGCTATTTCATTAGTATTACTTCTATTTATTGATTGAGCACAAGAAACTGCCCAATCAACTTTTTCAAGTAGCCAATAAAGTGATCAGAAATTGGTAATTTCGCCAATTTCACACATAGTTCAAAATATTCCAATTTCAAAACAGTGTCCAGAATAAACAATGCAGGCATTCCTGGTACTAAAATAACATTTCCTCTGTTTATTAGTTTCGTTTCCAGGCTTTACAGATGAATTCCATTTTTATTTTTTATTTACATAAAGAATTTTTATTCACACCAAAAAATAGATGAATTATTCTTATGCAATATTGTAATAATTGTATAAACACTATCAGTGCATTTGTAAACGTATATTAGACCCACCAGTTGACGTGTATTGGTTGCGTGATGTGATTTGTTTACTCTTGAAAATCAGCAAAAAATCAAACATTTCCGCTACTTTGAGCTCAAATAGGAGCTATTTTCATTACTAAAACAAATCAAAATCATCTCTGTTTCTGTAATATATCTTCCATTCTATCAAATGAGACCAAGAAACCATGAATACAACTGTAAAAACCACATGAAAATACACCACGAAGTTGCTGTTTTAATAAAAAAACACAGTCGCAGTTTTTTTCTCATTATGCACTGCGTGCTTCAGGATTTACTTTATATGGTGCACACTTACCACATAGATGCATTCTTTCATATCTAGGCCCAAATTTGGCTTATTTAGCAGTCGCACTCAATAAACAAGTACATGCTGTACAAAAAACTATGGATTATTACAAAATGTTTCGGATGAGCGCTCATGGTAATGCTCACTTGACTAGAAACAAAGCCAGACTGACTTAGAACGCGTGGGATGCTTTGTGTGGGCGTGGGCAGGCTGACACGTTTGGGACGGTGGACCAACGAAAACCGAAGTGATGAACAAAAACTGGGACAAAATTTTGACCGAAAAAGTTGTTGAAAACTGAATTCAACGAAAACCAGGGCAAATGAAAACCAAGGTTCCACTGTACTTCCCATACTACAAAGAACCCTAAATTAATGTTTTTCCCAACCACATACTGTACCATCAAAATTTCCCCATCCTCAAATGAATGCTTTTCCACTAAACTCTCTCTCACTCCCTGAACCTTTTCCTATTTCCTCTCTCATACTAAATTTCCCTTCCTGCCAATTGGTCTTTCCTGCAAAACTACCCCTCCCACCAAACTCTCCCTCCCACTAAATTCCCCCCTCCCCCTAAACCTCTCCCACCAAGTTCTCTCTCCTACCAAACTACTATTACTGCTGCCAAACTCCCTCTCCTACCAAACTTCCTCTCCTACCAAACTTCCTCTCCTACTAAACCCCCTCTCCCACCAAACCTCCCTTCCCACAAATTTATCTTTCCCAACAAACTCCCCACCTACTAAATTTTGTCAAAACTACAAAAATAATAATAATAATAATAATAATAATAATAATAATAATAATAATCTTCATTTCTACATGTACATGATACAACTTAAACAAACCTAGCTGACATCAGTGACATAATATACGTATAGAAAACCCCTGGTTATGCAGAGCATTTCGGGCAACTTAGGTTAATTTTGCTCCCAGGATGCGACCCACACCAGTCAGCTAACACCCAGGCACCTACTTACTGCTAGGTGAACAGGGACAGGAGGTGTCTTAAGGAAACCCATCCCGATGTTTTCATCCGTATCGGGGATCGAACCTCAGACCTCAGTGTGTGAGCTGAGTGCGCTACCAACCTCTTCATTTCCATACTACAGTGAACCCCCGAGTTACGAACTCCCCGGAAATCGTACAATTATGTAAGTAGTATAATATTATAAGTGCTTTTGTAAGTGTATTTTTGGGGGTCTGAAATGGACTAACCTACTTGACATTATTTCTTAAGGGAGTAAATTCGTTCGGTAATGGCACTTGAGCAGGCTTCTGGAATGAATTTTGTTCGTTACTCGGGGGTCCACTGTATATTGTATTCCTCTGACCCATTAAAAACTTTTGCTTAAACTTTATTTCCCCTCGTTAAACTCTCTAAAAGAAATATTGTTTCTTGGAAATGTGAGTGAGGGTGTGGTGATAGCCACGGTATAGGTAGGGACCATTGAAGATTTCTCTCCCCTGTCCTTTTCCAAACATTAAGTTTTCTCTATCAAATTTTTCCCTACCAAACTCTTCCCCAAACCAAATGCTTTTCTGCTTTCCCTCACCAAACTTTTTTTTCCCTCTTCTCCCCTATTATATAAACTTTTCCCTCTTCCCTATCAAACTGTTTGTCACCTTGCATTCCACCCATCCAAACCCCCATTTTTTTTCCTTCCACCCCATTTAATATTTTACCCCCTCCCTCCTCCCCATGTAATGTTTTACCTCATCCTGCCCTCCCCATGTAATATTTTACCCCATCTCCTCCTCATGTAATATTTTACCCCCTCCCTATGTAATATTTAGCCCCCCTTCCCTCTCCCCATGTAATATTTATGATTGTAGTTAACTACATAAGAAGTCCTATTTAATAGTCTGCGTCTAGTTCATAGTAACATTTAAACTTTATGATTAGTTTCCTGAAATGCATTGCATAATCAGTGGCTCTCTTTTGTGCCTACCATTGTATTATTATTTCATGCAAACTACATTATTTGTATGGCATAAAGAAATAAAAATGATGATGATTTTTCACTTGTGACTAGATTGATGGTCTAGGACAGACCAAAATTTCCAGTTCTCATTTCCGTTTTGAGATTTATTGTGAGTTAGTTGTCTTAGCTACTGCACTGTCACATTCATTGTTTTAATTTTATTGTGTATAATTGTTTTTAAATACCATGGCATTTGTCTGATATATCTTGATATTTTTTTTTACCCTCTGAAGCTTCCTTCTGAATTTACTTACATTTTTTACAGCCCATCAAACAGACATGCATGAAGTTGTAAATAGTTTTGTATGACAATAATATTTTGAGCAAGATGGACACCCGGAAGCGTAGAAAAGAAGGAGTTACACTTGCATCATCACTTGAAAGCTTACAAGTCTCTCCAAAAAGGTATGTGTCATTTCAAATTTATAATAAATTTTTTATTATGAAGTGAATTGAGTACTGGATTAACATTTGAGGATGTCGAGAGAACTTGCAACATTAAAATCATGTGTTTTTTTGTGGTGGGGCCTTGGAGCTCACACTAAATGTCACGTTCATTTCCTAAATAATGAATGCCTCTCTTAGCCTCAGTCTAGTCTGTCACATGCTGTTGTGCTCAGTTCAGCCTCTTTTGCTTCTAGTCTATTGTTGCTCTATTGTGGTTTGCAGGCACCAGCTGGACTTGCACGTATTGCTCAGCTTTAGTTGTCAGCCCTCTCTAAGTGTCAGTACTTTGTCCACATCTTGTTATGGATCATATCACCTGCCAATACAAGAACAAATGTGATGCCCTGAAGATTGTAATTATTCCAATGACTGACTGGTCTCTGGGCCTTTCGTATTTTGCTGCAGGGATTTCACATCTCGTTCCCTAAACTTACTATACCTTTGGACTGTGCTGCTTCACACTGAAGAAAGGAACTTTGAAAATGAAATAGTTGACAAGAGCAAGATGAAATCTAATCTTTTATTCAAACTTGTAAAAAGTAAACTGAATGTTAAAGGCTACCAGCAAACACAAAGAATTAAGAATGAAAAAAAAAATCACAGAGGAGAAGGAATTTGTGAGATAGTAAATAGAAAGTTTCAGTGTGTGTTTACAAAAGATAGTTTATATGTAGTGGATTTTAAGCCCAAATAGGTAATTGAGCTAGAGGATGTTGAGGTAACTAAAGAGGTAGTAAAGTCAAAAACAGGTGCATGCACTTCTCTAGTGTCATGTCCACATCACAATCTGTGGTATACTAGGACACCTCTGTCCTTTGCCAAGTGGGAGTCCTCCCTGAGTAATCATCCTTTTCAGCAATCTGGTTGAAGGACTTGTCAGATTTTCCTCTTCATCAACCCGTAATCAGAGCTCGTGATTAATGCTGGCCTACTTTCTGCATGGACTCGCTATTTCTCCTCTGTGGTATATACCCACGCAGGTGAACACCCATCTTATACCCTCGCCCATGACACTGGAGTTGTGGAGGACTCTGACTTTGGCAGCCATGTTTCCATGTCACTGATTCTTGAGGACATGCAGCTCACCATCTGGAGCATTAGCCACCTTGGTTAATGCAATAAAGTCAGTGTTTCATTGGGGACTGCCTGTTGTATTCCATTGGGGGTCCTTTAATCTTCTTCCCCAGGATGCAACCCACAACAGTCTGCTAACACCCAGGTACCTACTTACTGATAGGTGAATAGGGGCAGCAGGTGTAAGGAAACATGCCCAACGCTTCACCCGTGCCAGGGATTGATATTGATCCCTCAGTGTGTGAGCTGAGGATGCCATCAATCAAGCCACACATTGAGGTGAGGCCTAGCTGTTTCTAGTAGGCTTATATTTCTATAGTGTTTACAGTATTTATTAGGTCAGAATTGGAATATGCCACTAGAAAACATAGTGTTTCACTTTCCTTAATAAACAGTTCTACTTAGGGCAACATTTTCTTCTTTATGCTCCCAAAAAGTCTTGGCTTATTTACGAGAGAAAAGCACGCTTGCTGTTATCATTTAGAAAGATTTTAATTGTATGTATGTATACATGTATATGTATTCACACAGAAGGTTGATGCTTTCAGGGCACGTGTCCATGCCCAGCGCAAGTTTGCTCAAGGGTCACAGCCAAACAGTCCTGCTCCAACTCCTGTTAAGGAGACTAGAGAATTACGTGACAGGAGTGGTTCTACAGAAACAAGAAGTCGAACTATTAATCAGGTTCTTCCACCTCCACCTCTTCTAGATATTGTTGAAGTGCCAGTCAGACCTACAGTTGAAGATTTTTTGACATTTCTTTGTTACAGAGGTGAGAAAATAAATTTTTTATTACATATGGTTTATCACACAAGCGATAGGGTGGATGGGGAGCTATGTGGCAGATGTTGCAAGTGTATGGAATAGGTGCTAAGTTACTAATTGCTGTGAAGAGTTTTTATGAGGATAGTGAGGCTCAGGTTAGGGTGTGTAGGAGAGGGAAGGATTACTTTCCAGTAAAAATAGGTCATAAACAGGGATGCATAATGTCATCTTGGTTGTTTAACATATTTATAGATGGGGTTGTAAAAGAAGTAAATGCTAGGGTGTTGGGGAGAGGGGTGGGATAAAATTATGCAGATTCAAATACAAAATGGGAGTTGACACAGTTACTTTTTTGCTGATGATACTGTGCTTTTGGGAGATTCTGAAGAGAAGTTGCAAAGGTTAATGGACGAGTTTGGGAGGGTGTGTAAAGGAGGAAAGTTGAAAGTGAACATAGATAAGAGTAAGATGATGAGGGTATCATACAATTTAGATAAGGGAAAATTGGATATCAGATTGGAGGGAGGGAGTATGGAAGAAGTGAATGTGTTCAGATATTTGGGAGTAGACTTGTCGGCAGATGGGATTATGAAGGATGAGGTAAACCATAGAAATGATGAAAGAAAAATGGTAGATGGTGCATTGAAGTATCTATGGAGACAACATTATCCATGGAGGCTAAGAAGGGAATGTATGAGAGTATGGTGGTACCAACACTTATATGAGTGTGAAGCATGGGTTGTGAATGTTGCAGCAAGGAGGAGGCTGGAGGCAGAGGAGATGTCATGTTTAAGGGCAATGTGTGATGTAAATATTATGCAGAGAATTCGTAGTGTGGAAATGAGGAGGAGGTGTGGAGTTACTAAAAGTATTATTCAGAGGGCTGAGGAGGGGTTGTTGAGGTGGTTTGGTCATTTAGAGAGGATGGAGCAAAATAGGATGACTTTGAGTGTATATATAAATCTGTAGTGGAGGGAAGGAGGGGTAGGGGTAATCCTGGGAAAGGATGGAAGGAAGGGGTGAAAGAGGTTTTGTGTGCAAGGGTCTTGGACATACAGCAGTCATGTGTGAGCATGTTAGATAGGAGTGAGTGGAGACGTATGGTTTATGGGACTTGACGAGCTGTTGGAGTGTGAGCAGGGTAATATTTTATGAAGGAATTCAGGGAGCCTGGTTAGCCAGACTTGAGTCCTGGAGGTGGGAAGTACAATGCCTTCACTTTAACCCTTTCAGGGTCCGTGCCGTAGTTCTACGGCTTTGAGTTCAGGGTCCAAACCGTAGTTCTACGTCATGAGCTCAGCTCACTCAGATAAGCTTTGAGCGGCAAATTTGGGCCTAGATATGAGAGAATACATCTATGTGGTAAGCGTGTACCACATAAAACAAATCCTGCAGCACACAGTGCATAATGAGAGAATAAAACTGAAACAGCAATTTTCGATTAAAAGAGCGAATTTGCAGTGTTTTTTCGTATACTTTGTATAGTTGTATTTGCGATTTCTTGGTCTCATTTGATAGAATGGAAGATATATTACAGATATAGAGATGATTTCGATTGGTTTTAGTATTGCAAATGGCTTGAAACTGAGCTCAAAATAGCAGAAATGTTCAATTTTTGCCTATGTTCAAGAGTAAACAAATGACCTCACACGTCTAATATGCGCCAGCTGGTGGGTCTAATATACGTTCACAAATGTGGTGATATTATTTGTACAATTATTACAATATTGCATAACAGTAAATCTTCCATTTTTTGGTTTGAATAAAAATTCCTTATGTGAATAAAAAATAAAAATGGAATTCATTTGTAAAGACTGAAAACATAACTAATGAACAGAGGAAATGTTAGTTTACTTCCAGGAATGCCTGCATTGTTTATGCACCTTATTTTGAAATTGGAATATTTTGAACTTTGAGTTAAATTGGCTAAATTACCAATTTCCAACCACTTTATTTTGTAGTTGAAACAGTTGACTGGGCTCAATCGATAGAATAGAAGTAATACTAGTGAAATAGCTAATAATTTGGTCAACTGGAATAATGTAATTGGTCTAAAATGGGAGTCAAAGTCGGCAAAATCGCTGATGCATAAATATCGCTGACACATCAAAATTCGCGATAGCATAATTTCATAAATTTTCAATCAAATTTCGTACTTTTTGTTTTATTACCTTCAGAAAAAGATTCTCTACCATTTCATAAGAAAAAATAAGAATTTTTTTTTTTCAAATTCTTGGACACTGGTGCACCTCTTCCAAAAATGGCCTTGGACCTTGAAAGGGTTAAAGGAGGGGTTTGGGATATTTGCTGTTTGGAGTGACTTCTAAACTGTTGTATCTGCACACCTCTGCAAAGACAGTGATTGTGTGAATGATGGTGAAAGTGTTTCTTTTTTGGGTCACCCTGTCTCGGTGGGATACGGCCGGCCTGTTAAAAAAAATAGTTTGTTAAAACCGACAGGTTGAGAAATGAGACACTTGTGCAACATTTGGGTATTTTTTTTTAAGCTTCTTCAGTTCAATACAGAGAAGAACAGTTGATGAAAAGTAGTTTGGAGTAATCAGTCCCTCAGCCTGGAGATGATGCATTCAGTCTTGATGGACTGAACAATCAAGATTGATGGACTAAACACATCATCTCCAGGCTGAGGGACTGATTACCTCAAACTCCTTCTCATCTGTATTAGACTGATATAGCCACTGGCTGGTGAAATATTTCCACAAAAAACATACCCAGATGTTGCACAAGTGTCTTATTCATCATATTTCTTGGTACTTGGAGTACCGGTACTCTCAATTTGGAATTTTTCAAGTTTCAGTTCTGAAAATTGTTATAATATAATGTTACCTGTAATGATGATGATAATATAGAATATAGTCATAATAAAATATTAAGGATATTGATAGTCATAAAAATATGTATTTTTAAACATATTGTCTATCTTCCCCTGAGGTAGGGTGACCCTTAAAAGAAAAACATATTTATCATCATTCATTCCCTATCTGTCTTTCCAGAAGTGCATGGAAAATCCAATTTCAGTTATTCAATGAACCATAACTTCCCCACCAAGCAAGCACCCATCCTTCAGAGTGTTATCTTTCCAGAAGTACCCAAATGTCACAATTCCAATGATCCACCAAAGTGCAACATCCTTGTCCATCCTTCAGAGTGGAGACTATATTTTATACCTCCAGAAGTCCGCCTAACTGCTTGATATTTAAACTAGCATGCAAAATTTTGTTGTTGTTGCACTAAGTAGCTGGAAATGTTCATTCAAAAGCATTCTAACATTTGGAGGTACTTGAAAATCTAGAAGAGTCTGTAGGAATCCTTCCTCTCAAGGATAGTTTCCAGAATGACAAAAACTTCCGATATACAGTTGGAAGTACGTATTCATTCCACCATTTTTTTTTAACACATCGGCCATTTCCCACCAAGGCAGAGTAACCCAAAAAGAAAGAAAAACTTTCATCTTCATTCAACACTTTCGCCATTACTCATACATAATCATTGTCTTTGCAGAGGCTCTCAGATACGACAGTTTAGATGTCCCTCCAAACTGCCAATATATCAAACCCCTCCTTTAAAGTGCAGGCACTGTACTTCCTATTTCCAGGACTCAAGTCCAGCTAACCATTTTCCCTGATCCCTTCACAAAATATTACTCTGCTCACACTCCAACAACTCGTCAGGTCCCAAAAACCATTTGTCTCTATTCACTCCATATGTTATTTTTTTATATGAATAAAAAAGTTTCCAGAATGACTGAAACTTCTAATATGCAGTTGGAAGTATTCGTTCCACCATTTTTCTTTATTTCAGTAAATGCTTGGAGATTTGATTGCCATTCATTAATTATTTTTCATACTCCCAGGAACTTCACTTTTACCACCGGGATTAGAGCATTTTAATTCGCCCCAACTTCTTGAAGCAGCAGGCGATAGTCGAAGCCAAAGTCCTGCCAGAGAAGAAAAGGGCAAACTTTCTTCAAAGAAAAAACAAGATGGTTTTTCAGTTGACAAAAAAGAAAGGGAACTTTCAAAGGCAAGTAAAGTGGTAGTATTTTTAATGTAGGTTTATTTTACAGATCTCTACTAGTGATATTTTGGTGTAGCTCATTTAAATTCACTTTTTTTTTAGCATTGATTAAAGAAATTTAAGGTGTTTATTAATCCTAGTAAAATAGTGTTAGTATCCTAAAATCAGAAATTTTCCCCTTTTTTAATGTTTACTGTCCCAATTATGTTAATAGGATTCCGTTAAGAAGAACCTGGATCAAAGTACTGATGGTGAAAGTTCTACTGTTTCATTCCGTGTAACACGCAGCACCCTACAGCCTCCTGTGGCTACTAGTACTTCAGCTATGCCTCACTCACCAAAGAAGCTCTCAAAAAGACTTATAATGAAGAAAGCCCTGCTTCTTCAGACCAAAGCAAAGTCACTAAGACTTCAAGGTATGACACCCACATTATTCTACTACTGTATTATATACTGTACATGTATAATAGTTACATAGTGGGAACACCTGCACTGTGCTGCTACTGTTATATATGATAGTTACATAGGGGAAGTGGAATAAGAATCTTTCCTCCGTAAGCCATGCGTGTTGTAAAAGTCAACTAAAATGCCGGGAACAATGGGCTAGTAACCCCTTTTCCTGTATAGCTTACTAAAAAGAAGAAGAAGAAAATCGTCAAAGTGGGATGTTTGAATGTGCGTGGATGTTGTGCGAATGATAAGAAAGAGATGATTGTAGATGTTATGAATGAAAAGAAGCTGGATGTCCTGGCTTTAAGTGAGACAAAGCTGAAGGGGGTAGGAGAGTTTCAGTGGGGAGAAATAAATGGGATTAGATCAGGGGTTTCAAATAGAGTTAGAGCTAAAGAAGGAGTGGCAATAATGTTGAATAATCAGTTATGGCAGGTAAAGAAGGAATATAAATGTATAAATTCAAGGATTATGTGGAGTAAAATAAAGGTTGGATGTGAAAAGTGGGTTATAGTAAGTGTTTATGCACCTGGAGAAGAGAGAAGTGTAGAGGAGAGAGAGAGATTTTGGGAAATGTTGAGTGAGTGTGTGGGGAGTTTTCAACCAAGTGAGAGAGTAATTGTGGTTGGGGATCTTAATGCTAAAGTGGGTAAAAATGTTGTGGATGGAGTAGTAGGTAAATTTGGGGTGCCAGGGTAAATGTAAATGGGGAGCCATTAATTGAGCTATGTGTAGAAAGAGGTTTGGTAATATGTAATACATATTTTATGAAAAAGAGGATAAATAAATATACAAGGTATGATATAGCACGTAAGGAAAGTAGTTTGTTGGATTATGTATTGGTGGATAAAAGGTTGATGAGTAGGCTTCAGGATGTACATGTTTATAGAGGGCAACGGATATATCAGATCATTATTTGGTTGTAGCTACAGTTAGAGTAAAAGGTAGATGGGACAAAAGAAAATGGCAACAGCAAGTAAGAGAGAGGTAAAAGTGTATAAACTAAGGGAGGAGGAAGTTAGGGTGAGATATAAGCAACTATTGGCAGAAAGGTGGGATAGTGCAAGTATGAATAGTGGGGGGGTTGAAGAGAGTTGGGATAGTTTTAAAAATGCAGTATTAGAATGTGGGGCAGAAGTTTGTGGCTATAGGAGGGTGGGTGCAGGAGGAAAGAGGAGTGAGTGGTGGAATGAAGAAGTAAAGGGTGTGATAAAAGAGAAAAGGTAGCTTATGAGAGGTTTTTACAAAACAGAAGTGTTAGTAGAAGAGCAGAGTATATGGAGAGTAAAAGAAAGGTGAAGAGAGTGGTGAGAGAGTGCAAAAGAAGAGCGGATGAAAGAACGGGAGAGGCTCTGTCAAGAAATTTTGCTGAAAACAAGAAAAATTTTGGAGTGAGATAAACAAGGTAAGAAAGCCTAGGAACGAATGGATTTGTCAGTTAAAAACAGAGTAGGGGAGTTAGTAGATGGGGAGCTGGAGGTATTGGGTAGATGGCGGGAATATTTTGAGGAACTTTTAAATGTTGATGAAAAGAGGGAGGCGATAATTTCATGTACTGGCCAGGGAGGTACAACATCGTTTAGGAGTGAAGAAGAGCAGGATGTGAGTGTGAGGGAGTGCGTGAGGCATTACGTAGAATGAAAGGGGTAAAGCAGCTGGAATTGACGGAATCATGACAGAAATGTTAAAAGCAGGGGGAATATAGTGCTGGAGTGGTTGGTATTTTTGTTTAATAAATGTATGAAAGAGGGAAAGGTACCTAGGGATTGGCAGCGAGCATGTATAGTTCCTTTATATAAAGGGAAGGGGAATAAAAGAGAGTGTAAAAATTATAGGGGAATAAGTTTACTGAGTATACCAGGTAAAGTGTATGGCAGGGTTATTATTGAAAGAATTAGAGGTAAGACAGAGAGTAGGATTGCAGATGAGCAAGGAGGCTTTAGAATGGGTAGGGGATGTGTAGATCAAGTGTTTACAGTGAAGCATATATGTGAACAGTATTTAGATAAAGGTAGAGAAGTTTTTATTGCATTTATGGATTTAGAAAAGGCATATGATAGAGTGGATAGGGGAGCAATGTGGCAAATGTTGCAAGTGTATGGAATAGGTAGTAAGTTACTGAAGGCTGTAAAGAGTTTTTATGAGGATAGTGAGGCTCAGGTTAGGGTGTGTAGGAGAGAGGGAGATTAGTTCCCGGTAAAAGTAGGTCTTAGACAGGGATGTGTGATGTCACCATGGTTGTTTAATATATTTATAGATTTGGTTGTAAAAGAAGTAAATGCTAGGGTGTTGGGGAGAGGGGTGGGATTACATTTTGGAGAATTAAATGCAAAATGGGAGTTGACACAGTTAATTTTTGCTGATGATACTGTGCTTATGGGAGATTCTAAAGAAAAGTTGCAAAGGTTAGTGGACGAGTTTGGGAGAGTGTGTAAAGGTAGAAAGTTGAAAGTGAACATAGATAAGAGTAAGGTGATGAGGGTATCAAACGATTTAAATAAAGAAAAATTGGATATCACATTGGAGAGAGGGATTATGGAAGAAGTAAATGTTTTCAGATATTTGGGAGTTGATGTGTCAGCGGATGGATTTATGAAGGATGAGGTTAACCATAGAATTGATGAAGGAAAAAAGGTGAGTGGTGCATTGAGGTATCTGTGGAGACAAAAAATGTTATCCATGGAGGCAAAGAAGGGAATGTACGAAAGTATAGTGGTACCAACACTCTTATATGGGTGTGAAGCATGGGTTGCAAATGCTGCAGCGAGGAGGAGGCTGGAGGCAGTGGAGATGTCCTGTCTAAGGGCAATGTGTGGTGTAAATATTATGCAGAAAATTCGGAATGTGGAAATTAGGAGAAGGTGTGGAGTTACTAAAAGTATTTGTCAGAGGGCTGAAGAGGGGTTGTTGAGGTGGTTTGGTCATTTAGAGAGAATGGATCAAAGTAGAATGACTTGGAGAGCGTATAAATCTGTAGGGAAGGAAGGCGGGGTAGGGGTCGTCCTAGAAAAGGTTGGGGGGAAGGGGTAAAGGAGGTTTTGTGGGCGGGGGGCTTGGACTTCCAGCAAGCATGTGTGAGCGTGTTAGATAGGAGTGAATGGAGACGAATGGTTTTTGGGACATGATGATCTGTTGGAGTGTGAGCAGGGTAACATTGTGTGAAGGGATTCAGGGAAACCAGTTAATTGATTTAGTTGGACTTGAGTCCTGGAAATGGGAAGTACAATGCCTGCACTTTAAAGGAGGGGTCTGAGATAGTGACAGCTGGGAGGGACTTTTCTCAGCTGTCGTATCTGAGCTCCTCTGCAAAGACAGTGATTATGTATGAGTGTGGTGAAAGTGTTGAATGATGATGAAAGTTTTTTCTTTTTGGGGATTTTCTTTCTTTTTGGGTCACCCTGCCTCGGTGGGAGACGGCCGACTTGTTGAAAAAAAAAAAAAAAACATAGTGGAAGCACCGCACTGTGCTGCTACTCTATTATATATCATAGTTACATAGTGGGAACACCTGCAGTGTTATATATTGTGTATTCCTTGTAAGAAACAAGTCTTTTTGACAAAATTAATATACTATGTCACAATGCTGTGACTGTAATAATTCTCAGGTAACTTATAAATTAGCAATGGAAGTAGAAAATGTTTCAGTCCATCCTGAACTGTTATCAATACCAGTTAAGAAAAAAAAATCTTCCCTTTTCTCTCACCTACAGACTGATAATAGTCCAAGATGGCCCGACACATTATTTAGTTTTATCTCCAGATGATGGGTTAGTTGTGAAATCTGTGAAAATATTAATAAGGAAATTTTTTTTTTTTCCCTCACCAAAGAGAAAATTGAAGTCCTGTATAATTTTTTAGAGGATCATTCATATTTACTTTCGCAATAAGTTTGAACACTGTTGATCTCTATGATCTCTACTAATAATAAATAATTACAGTATTTACAGTTCAGTTTTCATTTTTACCTTGCAGAAAGGAAGAAGGTTGCTTTAAGACGATCAGATATTCAAACAATGGATTCAACACCTGTTCAGGGACCTGTAGTGGCTACAAGGTCAGGGCGACTATTGCACAAATATCGTGTTTCAGCCACAACAGCAATGGCTCGAAAGAAAGCACGTGTAGCCATGCTTTCATCAATCCGCCCTAAACAAAAGTTGTCAAGAATATTACAAAGGTATGGGGTTCATGTACATTACATTGTTTTATTAATGTATTTATTGTTGATCATTCTATCTGAAAAAAAAATTTCTTTACTAAAGATACTGTTATCATTCTTTGAGCAAGTTTACAAGAATTATTGTGTATGACTAATGTTTCACTATTAGGTAAAGTCCATTTCACAATTTTTTATCTTGCATTTTGCTTTTCCTGTCACTCATTTTCTATCCTTACTTCCATATTATCATTGGAAACTGCATTTGAGCTAAATAAGACTTTTTTCAGTCTCTTCCACTTACTGCATTATTTGCAAATCAACTCATTTTTTTGTCACTAGTTACTGTCACACTTCCAGTGAGGTAAACAGTCATATTGTCTTTATTTTGGTAGGTATTTGTTAAGCAGTTAGGTTGTTATAACAACCTGGTGGGGGTCTGGTTATATTCCAGACACTAGTTGAAGCTGAATTGTAATAGAACACGGCTTCCCTACCCAGCATCCCATTATTTGACCTTGGGTTATCCCCCTTTGCCCTTTCTGTAATCAGGGGCTTGGAGTGCTTCAGATTCCCCCAAAATTCTCTCAGCCCCCCAAATAAATTAGTAATAAAAATAATGCTTCTTCAAAATGTCTTGTAACTCATCCCCTCCTAACCAGATAGCCAACCCTAAGCCTCCCAAGGATAATAGTTCTTGTGCTGCCCCAGCCTGTAATACATGCCCCTATGCACCACATAGGCTACCTGCACTACGTAGAGAGTATACCCCTTGCACTATATATGCTTATTCCTGCAGCACATGTACCCCTTGAACTACTTATCCCCTTTGCACCACATGTCTCCCACCCTGCATCACATGCATCTCTACCCTGTGCTAAATATGCCACCACCCTACACCACATATGCCCCACACCATGCACCACATTATCTTCCCCCATCCTTTATCACTTATGCTTCTCACCCTGCAACACATGCCCCCTACCCTGCACTGCATATGCTCCTCTCTGCACCACATATTTCCCACCCTGCATCATGTATGCTCTCAAAGTGAATTGCATATGCCACCTCACCTGAACTGAATCCCATATCAAACGTAAACTTTCATTCTGCACCTATCATCCCGTTCAGTCCTATATATTTGCAGGGGTTATATTCCTAGAAGCCTTGTGAAAGTAGACACTGCAAATAATACAAAACTAAGTTTTCATAATTAATTTTGTTTCAGATATGGGATATTTTCTGCTTCCGAGATAATCTCTCTGTAATGCATCGTTCTAATCTAATTTACATTGACATTCATAAAAATTAATAATCAAAATAAAATGAGATTTGTGGCTATAGGAAACTGGATGTTTTTAGACAATTATGCATTGTGGGTTGGAATCAAGAGCTTTCCACCCTCCTCCCTTCCCAAGTCAAGGATAACAACAACCGACCTGAGTCCCCATCTTTATAAATACGTAGAGCCAATTTGCAATTTTAAGCATCATTTCTTTGTTCAGTAACCCAGTATTAATGAACAGTGACTAGTTTTATTTCCAAAGTATTTTTTGCTGTAGACCAATGTTACCTTCCATTTCCCGGCAATGTGTGATCCCTCTGGGTTTAGTGCTTTTCCATGCATATAATGTTAATTACCCATTCCCTGTCTATTATATCTTGTTTGTATCTCCTTTCCTGTAAGAAATGGAGGAGATGAACCAGAGAGCAGCCCATCATCCCACTCATGTGTATCCTCAACTTATATAGAGTGAGTTGCAGTTGACAGCATTTTGCACAGTGTTTAAGCACTGCATCGTTACTCACTGTGCTCATTAAACTGATGGGGCAGATGAGCTCTGCACCTCCAATCTTATATAATCTCTCATGAAAAACCTTTCACTATCTGCAGTCTATTTTTTGAGGGAGCAGTATTGTTTCAGCATTTCATTCTTATATATGCTTGCTTTTTCTGTTGTACTCCTTTTATCTCCTACCTTTTAAGGGGCATGCTTTGATGCTGCTGTATTACTTTTGATAAAAAAAATTTGAGTTAACCTTTTCCTTTCTTGAATCAAATCTAATTATCTTTCATTCCCCAGGTGCTGTATGTCATCCCTATGAGTTTAGCATTACCCCATGTATATAAAGATAATCAAATTCTTCGTGTTAGCTTTATATTTTTCTCTTTCTCTCTCTACATACCCATCTTATCTTGGTGGGCATTCCTCCAACAACTTTTTCACCCATATAAACTTATGAGAAAAGCAGGAAAGCCAGAAGCTATTAGAAACACAGGAAAACAGAAAGAGAATTCAGAATGGACATAGTAGGCAAAGCAGAAGTGGAGATAGGGCTACTTGTAGCCGTATCAGAGAAAATACTAATAAAAGATGAGGCGATAAGACTAGGGATGTACACAAGGAATGCCACAAAAGATTTGACTGTTTTTTTACAGCCAAACAAAGAACAATGCAAGAATTAGAGAGGAAAAAGTAACTCTGGAATTATCAAACATTACAGTGATGAGTGAAGTAATAAGATTACTTAAAGAATTCATTACAGTACATCGTCTTCACCCTCCTCAGTCTTGAAGAAGGTGGAGATGATAGGTGTTAGCTGATTGTTGTGAATTGCTTCTTACAGGGGTGGTAGTAGACCTAGGCTATGAAATGAGCTGAGGTAGGATAACAACCCCTAGGTTGTAAGTTAAATGGTGTAAATAAAAAATACCATCAGCTGCATTTGCTAGGCTAATGTGCCTCAAAAATTTCAACATAAGCCTCTTGTGATTAATTCTTGAGCATGTGGTTTCATCGTGAAACCCTCACATATCCAAGAGCTAATAAAAATATGAGAATTGAAAAGTATACATCCAAACTAGTATCTGTTAAAAAAGTATGCATCGAAGCTAGTACTTTAAAGTGAAATGATTGAACTATAAGAAAATACTGCACTTGCTAAATCTTTTGTTCTTTGAAGGAGGCAAAACAAAGTGTGATATATAGTAATTACTGCATATATGATGCTCTGAGGCATAAAAATGGTAGACAGATATGCAGGGTAAGACTTGGAATAAGGGAATGTCAATGCAAACTGAACAACCTGATTGATCATAGTGTCATCAGGAAACTTCTTCAGTAAAAGAGCAGGAATAAAGTGGAGTAAACTAGACAGTGATTTAAATGAAGCTGACTATCAAGAGATTTAAAAATTAATATGATGGAGTTATATTCACATCAGTTAGTCAAGAGCTTAGGGGCTGGTCCAAAAGCAATTGCTCACACTGCAAATTTTAATATGTAATTGCATCTTCATTCTACACTTTATTCTTGTAACTCCATACCAACTAACTTTGTGAATCATTCATGTTGCTCTTGTTTTTAATTTCTCTCTGTTCAAGAAGACCAGAGATTGGTATCCAGACATTACTGATGTTATTAATACTTTATACAAAATCATTACGCACACTGCACTAAACTTTCTAATGGGTAAAGCCTTAACGAATCTCTTAGTCTTCACCATTACGTAGCCCAACTTATATGTTAATATTACTATATTAAATCTCTCTCAGGTAGCTACACTCATTTATAACTTTCAGTTTCTCTTCACTGGAATTCACATTGCACTGTATGTCTCGTTCTAGCATACAGTCCTTGCATTTATTTACATAAACTCTGTCTTCGTAATTCAGTAATTTTTATTGAATTATTTATCCTGACTAAAAATAATTTTAGACCAAAACTTCAATAAGTTGTATGATGTGAAGTTAAATAGTGAGGATGATCCTTTTCCATTTTAACTGGCAGAACACTGAGTCACAAATTCAATTAAGTACATTGAATCACAAATTCAATTAAGTACACTGAATCACAAATTCAATTAAGTTTTTCCTTTGCTCACTAAGTTTTATTCCAATATATAAAACATTAAGCTTAGAAATACTGTAATGCATTTTTGGGCTCACTGTAACAGTGAAAATTTGAAGATAATATCAGAATTGTTTTACTGTTTTGTAACCTGGGTATAAGGAGTGGAGACAAGAAAGAATATTCTGGGAGTTGATAGGGGAATGTTAAAGATAGTTGGAGGTATGTGAGAAAGTAACAGTTTTGGAAGATTTTAATACAAATATAGAAGAAACTGTTGTGGAAGTAGTATAATAGTAAGAAAGGTTGGCGTATTTGTTGTTAATGATACTGGGGTATGCTTGGAAAGTATTTTCGTATTAAATGTTTCAAGAAGAAAAAAATAAATATGAAAAAGAGGCATAAAGCATTGAGTACTAGAATAGTCTGCTGGACTGTGCTAACAGATAATTGTTGGGAGAAAGGATAGCTAATGTGAGAATGATGATGAGGATGATGAAAAGGTTTACTGTATAAGTTTTGATAATAGATGTGTAGGTGCAGAAGGAGAGAGATTGGTGACATATGGTGAAAATGGTGGTAAAAGTAAGAATATTTTATGAAATTTTTAATTCACCATATACCCTGAAATTTGGAATACTATTCCAGAATGAACAAAAAATCTGAAATTGTCAGATTTTGAGTTTTTATCAAAGACAAAAGTTTATGTTCACTCAAGCAGAATTTTTATAATATGGACTTCTGAGCACAGCTTGGAATAAGAAAGAAATCACTGTGTAAAATTTTCAGTGTATCCTGTATCAGAAGATAAAGAAGAACTACTAAGTAATAAGATACGTATATGTATTATGCATTATCTCCTAATTTCAGATTGGGCAGCTCTATCACAAACCAAGATTCTAAACTGACTAGAATAACACGTAGTCAGGCAGAAGGAAAAGATGAGGAAGCTGAAGATAAAACTGTAGAAGGTGAGCAACAAGGGAAAGTAATAGAGAGAATTGAGGAACGTGACAGTGGGAAGACTGGAAAAGCTGAAGGTGTGCTTCAAGAGTCGTCAAATATATCTCGACCTATCAGATTAGTTAGACAGAAGTTGCCTGGAAGAAAGCTTCTTGTTAAGAAAGTGGTCAGGGTTACCAGAGAAGGTAAGTGTGTAATGCTTTGAACTTATGCATAGCATACCCAAAATATCCTTGATGTGAGGTTATTAGTAACTGGGTTTGATGCGTACAAAAGGCATTATAGTTAGAAAGAAAAAATACAGTAAGTAGCTTGATTTCCTTTAAAAATTAGACAAATACTTTAAAAGATGCACATTGCAAAAAAAAAAAAAAAAAGTTTTTTTTTGTGACAGATTTTTCCTGTGAAGAGCTTTGTGAAATCATGACTTAATAAAGCTCTACAAGCAAAACATCCCAAAAAAAACTTGTTCTGCAACTTGTGTCTTATCTTTACAGTATGTGATTTGGATCCAGTGATATTTAATGATAAAAATGCACATGGCTTCAGATTTAATCAGCTTAACCATCACCTACCATTAGTAGTTACAGTACTGTGCTACAAAGTTTCACTCCCATTTTTTTTAACACGCTGGCCATCTCCTGCCGAGGCAGGGTGACCCAAAAAAGATAGAAACACTTTCACCATCATTCACACATAATCACTGTCTTTGCAGAGGTGCCCAGATATGACAGTTTAGATGTCACTCAAAACAGCCATACCTCAAACCTCTCCTTTAAAGTGCAGGCATTGTACTGCCCACCTACAGGACTCAAGTCCGGCTAACTGGTTTCCCTGAATTCCTTCACAAAATGTTACCCTGCTCACACTCCAACAGCTCGTCAGGTCCCAAAAACCATTTGTCTCCATTTACTCCTATCTAACACGCTTTCACATGCCTGCTGCATGTCCAAGGCCCCTTGCACAAAAACCTCTTTTACCCCCTCCCTCCATCCTTTTCTAGAATGACCCCTACCCCTCCTCCCCTCCAATACGGATTTATACACCCTTCAAGTCATTCTGTTTTGCTTCATCCTCTCTAAATGACCAAACCACCTCAATAACCCCTCTTTAGCCATCTGAATAATGATTTTTGTAACTGCACACCTCCTCCTAATTTCCACACTACGAATTCTCTGCATTATATTTACACCACACATCACCCTTAAACATGACATCTCCACTGCCTCCAGTCTCCAGCCTCCTCCTTGCTGCAGCATTCACAACCCATGCTTCACACCCATATACGAGTGTTGGTACCACTATATGTACTCTCATACATTCCCTTCTTTGCCCCAATTTAGTTTGGTAATGATTGAGAGGATCGATGTGAAGATGAAATTTACAAGGGGCAGAGTGATCAGTTTAGGCAGTGAACTTGTAAAACAACTTTTAAAGAAGTATTCTATATTTTTGCTAGGTTAGGTTATCATGTACATGAAGCATCCACTACAGTATCCACAGCTGTGGTCGAGATCCCTTGGTTTGCAACCAAAAGGTTATTGGGCAGTGTCAGACATCTTCCTATACCCAATGCCAATGTTTGCCTAGCAGTAAATAGGTTCCTAGATATTAGTTGAATCTTATGAATGACATTCTGTAAGATAGTATGACAAGTATGAAGATATTGCTGGGGCTAGGTTGAAATAAGCTGAGGTAGTGTAACTGGTCTTAGCTCATGAAATACACCACATAAAATTTTGGAAATTCTAAGGTTAAAATAGAAAAATAAAAATGAAATAAAGAAATATAAGTACAGTGGACCCCCGAGTTTCGACCACCTCAAAACTCGAACAATTATGTAAGTGTAATATTGTAAGTGCTTTTGTAAGTGTATTTTTGGGGGTCTGAAACGGACTAACCTACTTTATATTATTCCTTATGGGAACAAATTCGTTCGGTAATGGCACTTGAACAGCCTTCTGGAATGAATTATGGCCGAAACTCGTGGGTCCACTGTACAGAAGTAAGGGGAAGAGGAACAAAAATCAGAATAACATAAATAAAGGGAAAAGAAAGAAAACAGGGAAGGGGGAAAATACAGCAATTAAAAGGTAATGTAAAGGTAGATAAAATGAATTAGTGCAGCTGCAGTGGGAGTGTAATCAAAGAAAAGTAGTTCCTTGAAGAGCAGAAGGGCTTCATTGGGTAAGTGAGGCAAAAGAGGTTCCTCTTATTTGTAAATACATCTGTAAAACCATTTCATGAGTTGTACTGGCTGAAATGTTGACAGTGAACCTCAATTGCCACTATCTCATGAAAAAAATGATCCCACAATTTAATTAATGAAATTAACAAATTAGCACCTAGAATACTCCAATGACAAACCAAACTTTCTGTCTAGGATACACATAAGAGGCATTCTCAAGTTATCACATAGAAACCAAAATCACTTCTGGGGTTTTAAAGTTGACAAAAAGGCACCTTCACATCCCAATAACGAACCTTGCCCTAAGTACCATACACTGACATTTAAAATTTGAAGTTGATTAGACTAGCCGTTCTCAAGTTTATATTAAAAACCTCAGTGGAAGGAAAGAAAAGCCAATAACCACTATATTTTACCTCTGTCAAGGGGATACCTAATTGAGAAAAAATGCCAGTGCCTGATATTGTATAATTACAGTGGAACTCCGGATTTCGTACACACCGAATATCATACGTTTCGGATTTAGACCACTTTTTTGGGCGAAATTTTGGTTCGGATTTTGTATCTCCACCCAGAAATCGTATGTATCAGACACGTCCGCCCGCCTGGGACGCCGCCACTCATGTGTACATATCTCAGTCTGGCTCTGTCACTGGTCGAGTGAGCATTACTTCGTGCCTTCATCTGAAATAATTCATACTAATCCATCGTTTTTTGTGCTTAACTATTGAGTGCGACTGCGAAATAAGCCACCATGGGCCCAAAGAAAGTCCTTATGGAGGGAGAGTCCCCTTCCAAACAATAAGCTCTCCTCTCCCCTCCTCGCCTTCTTCCATACGCCAACAAGAGTCTTCAATAAAGGTATGTAATAGTGATTTAAATGTTCATTTATCCATTTCATTAGTGCTTTATATTTATTTCTAATTGTTTTCTGTATGTAAAAACTATAGTTATTCTTTAAAAAATGTATTTTTTGTTAATATTTTTGGGTGTCTGGAACAGATTAATTGTACGTATTTCTTATGGTACCAACACTCTTATATGGGTGTGAAGCATGGGTTGCAAATGCTGCAGCAAGGAGGCGGCTGGAGGCAGTGGAGATGTCCTGTCTAAGGGCAATGTGTGGTGTAAATATTATGCAGAAAATTCGGAGTGTGGAAATTAGGAGGAGGTGTGGAGTTACTAAAAGTATTTGTCAGAGGAATGAAGAGGGGTTGTTGAGGTGGTTTGGTCATTTAGAGAGAATGGATCAAAGTAGAATGACTTGGAGAGCGTATAAATCTGTAGGGAAAGGAAGGCAGGGTAGGGGTCGTCTTCGAAAAGGTTGGAGGGAGGGGGTAATGGAGGTTTTGTGGGCGAGGGGCTTGGACTTCCAGCAAGCATGTGTGAGCGTGTTAGATAGGAGTGAATGGAGACGAATGGTTTTTGGGACCTGACGAGCTGTTGGAGTGTGAGCAGGGTAACATTTTGTGAAGGGATTCAGGGAAACCAGTTAATTGATTTAGTTGGACTTGAGTCCTGGAAATGGGAAGTACAATGCCTGCACTTTAGAGGAGGGGTCTGGGATAGTGACAGCTGGGAGGGACCATTCTCAGCTGTCGTATCTGAGCGCCTCTGCAAAGACAGTGATTATGTATGAGTGAGGTGAAAGTGTTGAATGATGATGAAAGTATTTTCTTTTTGGGGATTTTTTTTCTTTTTGGGTCACCCTGCCTCGGTGGGAGACGGCCGACTTGTTGAAAAAAAAAATTCTTATGGGAAATATTACTTCGGTTTTTGTACGTTTCGGATTTAGACCGACCTTCTGGAATGGATTAAGTACAAAATCCGGGGTTCCACTGTATATATAAAAATTTAAAGGGGCAAGTAGCACCATTAACAGAATTTTGAAAATAAGCATATTATAGAAAATGTTTAAAAATATTGCTCTCATTTGGAAAAGACTGGAGTGTACAATGTTACTTAGAGCATTTTAAGTTTATTAATATGAATGCAAATTATAATTCATTGTAAAGCTAGGAATAGTTGGATACAGTGTAACCTTGTAATTTATAGGGATTAAGTTGCTGAAAGTACAGATAGTAGAAAATCTACTTGTCTGAATAATTTAATGTTTTTTTTTTTGCCATCTTTCCTTGAATGTTGCTTTGATTTGCTTAATATTGCCATTAATAAGAGTGAGTCATTTTTTAATTAATTTTTTTTTTAGTTTTCAATGTAGGGAATGAGTACCAAGCTAAATAACAATGGACACCAAGAAAAAACATGAATAATTGAAACTGTCCTCAAAGTGGCCTTCAGTACTTTATGATCAAATCATACAGATCATGAACCACATTAAATCTGTGGTTCAGCTGTGTGGTAAAATTAGCCATTTACACACTACAGTGGAAAATCGGGTTATGAGTTTAATCCGTTCTGTGACCTTGCTCGTATCCCAATCTGCTCGTATGCTGAGTTAATTTTCCTCATTTAAATTAATTGAAATGCCATTAATCCGTTCCAGCGGAATTCCTGCTCTCAGAGGCAGGACAAAATACACTTCAATATAACTCTAATATCAACTCTATGGCTTATTTATCTATCACAATTCATCTAATATGACATAATAAACAATATAAATAACATAGAAACCTGATATATACAGTGGTCCCTCGGTTTTCTCCGAAAATTCGTTCCAGAATGCTTTTCAAGTGCCATACCGAACGAATTTACTTCCTTAAGAAATAATGTCACGTAGGTTAGTCTATTTCAGACCCCCAAAAATACACTTGCAACAGCACTTACGAAAATACACTTACATAAATGTTCGAGTTTGGAGATGCACGAAAACCGAGGGACCACTGTACTCTAGAATGAATAAAATATGTCATTATGTATGTGACTATGTAGTGGTGGCGGCGGTGGAGGAGAGTTTATTGTTTAGAGACAGGACAAAATATTACTTCAATATGACGCTATACACTAGAATGAATAAAATATGTCATGTGACAAGTGGAGGCGGCCATTCCCACTCCCGCATTGTTGTGGTATTCACTGCCATCTAGTGACGGCCTTTTGAAGCTCACTTGTTATTATAGTGCGTATTATTATAATTATTATAATTATATTATTATATATTATTATTATATTATATTATTATTATACTATTATATTATTATTATAATGGAGAAGCGCTAAACCCATAGGATTATACAGCGCCTGTGGGGGGAAGGGGATGGAAGGTATTCAGGCTTAATTTAGGGAACTGGAGCACAGATACAATTCCCTAGATCAAGAGCCCCTCACCAAGGAACCTCCCTTGAGGGGAAAGCTCACTTGTTATTATAGTGTGTATTATTATAATTATTATTATAGTATTATTATTATATTATGTATTATTATATTATACATATTATTATATTATTATTATATTATTATATTATTCATATTATTATATTATACATATTATTATATTATTATATTATATTATTATTATTATAATGGAGAAGCGCTAAACCCATAGGATTATACAGCGCCTGTGGGGGGAAGGGGATGGAAGGTACATGTATTCAGGCTTAATTTAGGGAACTGGAGCACAGATACAATTCCCTAGATCAAGAGCCCCTCACCAAGGAACCTCTCTTGATGGGAAAGCTCGCATCCTGAATTTTTGCTCGTATCCAGAAACAAAAAATCGACCGAGCGACTGCTCGTATCCTGAAAAACTCGTATGGTGGGGCACTTGTAAGCCGAGGTTCCACTGTATTTTGTGTATGCAGTTTTAGAGTGGAAAATTCATTGCATATTATTAATTGTGGGTTAGAGCCCCATCCATTCTGTGATTAATTGCAATAATTCAGAAAATCGATAATAAACAATTGAATTGTATTTTTTAAGTGCTGTACGGTATAAAATAAAGACAATAAAAGGCTAAAAGAACATTGTGGATTCTCTCACACTAGACACCACATCCCATACCTTGCATACAATACTGTAATGATAATTGGTCACATATAAAACAGATTATCAAGCAACTGCTGTGCAGTCAAATGATGTTATTTACAAACCATATGTGAGGTATAGCATTTATATGCTGCAGGAATGTTTTTAGATGTACAGTGGCCCCCGAGTTTCAGTCACCTCAGAAATCGAACAATTATGTAAGTTTAATATTGTAAGTGCTTTTGTATGTGTATTTTTGGGGGTCTGAAAGGACTAATCTAATTTACATTTTTCCTTAAGGGAACAAATTCGTTCGGTAATGGCACTTGAACAGCCTTCTGGAATGAATTATGACCGAAACTCGGGGGGTCCACTGTACTAGAGTTATGTTTGTCTGATATTTTTCATAGAATCTCTTTGAAGCTCTTACTATGTCTTACTGTGCATATGGCAAAGCTTTTTTCAATTTCATTTCCAACAGAATAAAGTCGACCCCATCCTCAGCATAGATTGATATAGATCTCCAATTAATTTTCTATCAATATTTCATTGGCTATGTGGATTAAAATAAGGGTCGGATGCGAAAAGTGGGTCATAATAAGCGTGTATGCACCTGGAGAAGAGAGGAGTGTAGAGGAGAGAGAGAGATTTTGGGAAATGTTAAGCGAATGTATAGGAACTTTTGAACCAAATGAGAGAGTAATTGTGGTAGGGGACCTAAATGCTAAAGTGGGAGAAACATGCAGAGAGGGTGTAGTAGGTAAGTTTGGGGTGCCAGGTGTAAATGATAATGGGAGCCCTTTGATTGAACTTTGTATAGAAAGGGTTTAGTTATAGGTAATACATATTTTAAGAAAAGAGGATAAATAAGTATACAAGATATGATGTAGGGCGTAATGACAGTAGTTTGTTGGACTATGTATTGGTAGATAAAAGACTGTTGAGTAGACTTCAGGATGTACATGTTTATAGAGGGCTACAGATATATCAGATCACTTTTTAGTTATAGCTACAGTGGGAGTAAAGGTAGATGGGATACAAGGAAAATAGAATCAGTAAGTAAAAGAGAGGTGAAGGTTTATAAACTAAAAGAGGAGGCAGTTAGGGTAAGATATAAACAACTATTGGAGGATAGATGGGCTAGTGAGAGTGTAGGCAATGGGGTCGAAAATGTATGGGGTAGATTTAAAAGGTAGTGTTAGAGTGTTCAGCAGAAGTTTGTGGTTACAGGCGAGTGGGTGCGGGAGGAAGAGGAGCGATTGGTGGAATGATGATGTAAAGAGAGTAGTAAGGAGAAAAGTTAGCATATGAGAGGTTTTTACAAAGTAGAAGTGATGCAAGGAGGGAAGAGTATATGGAGAGAAAAGAGAGGTTAAAAGAGTGGTGAAGCAATGTAAAAGAGAGCAGATGAGAGAGTGGGTGAGATGTTATCAGCAAATTTTGTTGAAAATAAGAAAAGTTTTGGAATGAGATTAATAAGTTGAGGAAGCCTAGAGAACAAATGGATTTGACAGTTAAAAATAGGAGAGGAGAGTTATTAAATGGAGAGTTAGAGGTATCGGGAAGATGGAGAGAATATTTTGAGGATTTGTTAAATGTTGATGAAGACAGGAAGCTGTGATTTCGTGTGTAGGGCAAGGAGGAATAACATCTTGTAGGAGTGTGGAAGAGCCAGTTGTGGGTGTAGGGGAAGTTCGTGAGGCAGTGGGTAGAATGAAAGGGGTAAGGCAGCTGGGATTGATGGGATAAAGATAGAAATGTTAAAAGCAGGTGGGGATATAATTTTGGAGTGGTTGGTGCTATTATTTAATAAATGTATGGAAGAGGGTAAGGTACCTAGGGATTGGCAGAGAGCGTGTATTGTTCCTTTGTATAAAGGCAAAGGGGACAAAAGAGAGTGCAAAAATTATAGGGAATAAGTCTGTTGAGTGTACCTGGTAAAGTGTATGGTAGAGTTATTATTGAAAGAATTAAGAGTAAAACAGAAAGCAGGATAGCAGATGAACAAGGGGCTTTAGGAAAGGTAGGGGGTGTGTAGACCAAGTGTTTACAGTGAAACATATAGGTGAACAGTATTTGGATAAGGGTAAAGATGTTTTTGTGGCATTTATGGATTTGGAAAAGGCGTATGATAGGGTAGATAGGGGCAATGTGGCAGATGTTGCAGGTGTATGGAATAGGAGGAAGGTTACTGAAAGCAGTGAAGAGTTTTATGAGGATAGTGAGGCTCAGGTTAGAGTGTGTAGGAGGGAAGGGACTATTTCCCAGTAAAGTGGGCCTTAGACAAGGATGTGTGATGTCACCGTGGTTGTTCAATATATTTATAGATGGGGTTGTAAGAGAAGTGAATGCGAGGGTCTTGGCAAGAGGTGTTGGGCTAAAAGATAAAGAAGCAAATACAAAGTGGGAGTTGTCACAGTTGCTTTTGCTGATGACACTGTGCTTTGGGAGATTCTGAAGAGAAGCTGCAGAGGTTGGTGGATGAATTTGGTAGGGTGTGTAAAAGAAGAAAATTGAAAGTGAATATAGGAAAGAGTAAGGTGATGAGGATAACAAAAGAATAGGTGACGAAAGATTGGATATCAGATTGGAGGGAGAGAGTATGGAGGAGGTGAATGTATTCAGATATTTGGGAGTGGACATGTCGGCGGATGGGTCTATGAAGGATGAGGTGAATCATAGAATTGATGAGGGAAAAGGGTGAGTGGAGCACTTGAGTCTGTGGAGACAAAGAACCTTGTCCATGGAAGTAAAGAGGGAATGTAGAGAGTATAGTTATACCAACGCTCTTATATGGGTGTGAAGCATGGGTGATGAATGTTGCAACGAGGAGAAGGCTGGAGGCAGTGGAGATGTCATGTCTGAGGTCAATGTGTGGTGTGAATATAATGCAGAGAATTCGGAGTTTGGAAATTAGGAGGAGGTGCGGGATTACCAAACGATTGTCCAGAGAGCTGAGGAGGGGTTGTTGAGATGGTTTGGACATGTAGAGAGAATGGAACGAGACAGAGTGACTTCGAGAGTGTATAAATCTGTATTGGAGGGAAGGCGGGGTAGGGGTCGGCCTAGGAAAGGTTGGAGGAGGGGTAAAGGAAGTTTTGTGTGCGAGGGCTTGGACTTCCAGCAAGCATGTGTGAGCGTATATGATAGGAGTGAATGGAGGCATATGGTTTTAATACTTGACGTGCTGTTGGAGTGTGAGCAAAGTAACATTTATGAAGGATTCAGGAAACCGGCAGGCCGGACTTGAGTTCTGGAGATGGGAAGTACAGTGCCGGCACTCTGAAGGAGGGTGTTAATGTTGCAGTTTTATAACTGTAGTGTAAAGCACCCTTCTGGCAAGACAGTGATGGAGTGAATGATGATGAAAGTTTTTCTTTTTCGGGCCACCCTGCCTTGGTGGGAATCGGCCGATGTGTTAATAAAATAAAAAATTTCATTGGCAAATGCTTTTATAAGCTTATCACTACATTGCTGTTTTGTGTACAACCATCACATGGAAGAACCTTTGGAAATGACTGTACAATGCTGTACATATATTTACTGAAGAGTTAGCTTGATTAAAACTCTCTCACAGCATGTATTTCCTGCTTCATTTTTGTCTTTCTAAGCTCAATACATACTTGCTTTCTGCCATGTTTCTTGAAGACTTGGATCACTTTGAGGATAGACATAGACTTTTGGCATTCTTTTTTTTCTTCTGATGTAATAAAAAAGAATCTATATGTGTATTTTTTAATTTATCTGTTTTGGTTATTTTTAAAAAATGTAGATACTTTTTGCCATTTTTTACTATTATCATGCATGAAGATGTATGGTACCTGAATGTTACAAGTATTATTACTTTGTAATATTAATTTAACTTATTTGGCCATATAACATATCACTGACAGGTTACTGTACTGTATATAAAATTGTTCACATGTGATGGGGATATAACATAAAAATCTCACATTACTTTCAAATATCCATACAATTTTATAACCATTGATGTAGTTATGGTGCATTATGAACCTTAGTGCTTCCACATGAATATAAAATTGTCATTAAGTACTTAAATTTGTGTGACAGATTGAATGTAGAATGATGTTTAAAGAATTTGAAAAAATTTAGTGTTTTGTAAATTGTGCTATTCTTATAATTTTATAAGTTAGGTTATTGTGCAGCATATTGTTATATAAGACATTTGCACTTGTAGTTTTTTACATAACTCTTTAAAATGTGTAATACTTCATATCTAATATTTTTATTATTATTTTTAACAGCAACGAGGCACAATGAAGCTGAGATGTGCAAACAATCTGAGGTTTCTTCAACATATGTAAGTCAGCCACTGCCCACACAGTCCCCTGACCAAGTGCCTCTTGCTAAAAGGTTGCGAAGAAGCATACAAGACTCTTCAGTTTCCCCCATTTTACCAAAAAAAATAGCTTCATCATCCACCTCTCCATCACCCATTATTACTCATATGCCTAAGAAATCTTCAAGCACCGATGCCTCTTCAAACAATTCCCAGATTACTCAGAAAAAGTGTTCCCCCTCCACATCATCCACAAATATACCTGAATCAGAGGAGAAGAGTGAACTCAGTATTGCTGGATCAGAAATTCTGTCAGTTCCATCCTCAAAACTGCATTCTTCAAAAGAAAGTTGTTCCTCTCCCAGTAGTTCACATCCTCAGCAACAGAAATCTCAACCTTCTTCAGACACCTCTTCACCAGCTACTACCGAAGATCAAAGTAAAAAATCTCTTCTTGTAAGCACTCCAGTAAATATTTCCTCAAAGAAGTCTTCCCCAATACTCTCTCCACCCTCTCCAAATGCAGGCAAGAAGCCAGTAATTAGAGAAGACAAACAGAATAAAGTTCCTTCAACTGTAGTGTCTCCAGATTCACCTGTTACTTCTCATACAACGGAAGACACTGAGTATGCATTGCTCTTGTTTGTTTTGCTGTGATATTTACAAAAAAAAAAAGAAACTGAAATAAAGGGACTGTATAATTTTGGTACTTTATATATTGTCTGTATATCTGTGATATTCATTTAAGTAGATTAGTATTTTTGATACAAGTTGTCATTAATATTAATACAGTACGAGTCCTGGAATCCGGTCACGACCGAGCAGACGCACCAAAGAAGCTGCCACAGCTTACTTACAGTTGATTGGTCGTAAACTGGCACAGGAATCTAAAGGCAATTCAAAATCTGTTGATGAAGATGATTATGAAGAGGAGGAGGAGGAGGAGGATGATACTATTCCTTTAAAGCATGTCATGGATTTGAAGTCTCAGTCAAAAATCAGTAAGTTTTATGATAAAGCTATATTTCCCTTTTCTTTCATTTTAATGCCTACTTTCAGCTGATGGCATAGTGAGACCTCATGTGCACATAGGCGTATCTATGAGAATAACTAGATGTGTTTTGGTCGCTCTGCAATCCATGAAATGTATTCCCTGTATCCCATAATCCTAGCCTTTTGTACCTCAACTCTCACAAAAGCAATAATTCAGTGTGTGGCATAGGTTTCTAATGCAGTCAGTTATAAAAATAATTAGTAGCTGTAACACAACCTTCTCAAGAAGTCCAGGATATGGAGATCAACAATTTAAAGAGGCCCAAGAGTTTTAAATGTTTTTTTTTCTCTCAATAAGTCGGCCGTCTCCCACCGAGGCAGGGTGACCCAAAAAGAAAGAAAATCCCCAAAAAGAAAATACTTTCATCATCATTTAACACTTTCACCTCACTCATACATAATCACTGTCTTTGCAGAGGCGCTCAGATACAACAATTTAGAAGTCCCTCCAAACTGCCAATATCCCAAACCCCTCCTTTAAAGTGCAGGCATAAAAAATAACCATTATAGGGTTCGACCTGATGACCTTGACGACACCAGCAACCATCCTCACTGTCAGGCTACAAATTTCCCTAAACATTATAGCAGTGCGTGGTTTCGATCCATGAACCTCGGGGATGTGGACCCAGCATGCTTCAACTGCGCCACTCACATTTCCCAGGCACTGCATGGCCCCTGTGGACTTAGCACTTCCCCATGAAAATAATAAGGACAGCTAGAGCTGAACTCTGTCAAACTCCTAACAGTATATGTATTTTGATTATTTTCATGAATGCTGAAACATGTTATTGATTTCCTTAGTGTGTCCATCTTAGACTCCTCCATTCAGAGTTCCCTGGAGACTGCCTTTCATGGTGGGATTGGTCTCCTTGTTATATCAAAGAAAATTGACTGATCATAATAAAAATTGTATGTGCTATTTTGCTGTGCCAGGTGACATGTTAGAACATAGCCTTGTAAAAAAAAATAATTATTTAATTACTGTAGTTTGAATTAACCTAGGTAGTAGATTAGTAGACAGCAACCACCCAGGGAGGTACTACCGTCCTGCCAAGTGAGTGTAAAACGAAAGCCTGTAATTGTTTTACATGATGGTAGGATTGCTGGTGTCTTTTTTCTGTCTCATAAACATGCAAGATTTCAGGTATGTTTTGTTACTTCTACTAACACTTAGGTCACACTACACATTCATGTACAAGCATATATATACACACCCCTCTGGTTTTTCTTCTATTTTCTTACTAGTTCTTGTTCTTATTTCCTCTTATCTCCATGGGGAAGTGGAACAGAATTCTTCCTCCGTAAGCCATGCGTGTTGTAAGAGTCGACTAACATGCCGGGAGCAAGGGGCTAGTAACCCCTTCTCCTGTATACATTACTAAAGTTAAAAAGATAAACTTTTGTTTTTCTCTTTGGGCCACCCCCGCCTTGGTGGGAAACGGCCGATTTGTTGAAAGAAAGTTTGAATTAAGTTTAATTTTTTCTTCTTTTTTTTTTAGTAGGCTATATGGGAAAAGGGGTTACTAGCCCATTGCTCTCGGCATTTTAGTTGACTTTTACAACACGTATGACTTTTCTTTCTTTTTGGGTTACCCTGCCTCGGTGGGAAACAGCCGACGTGTTAAAAAAAAAAATTTAGATAAAAATTATTACCTGTATTTTCTAAATGGCTTAACATAATAGGGTAAAAGATTGTATGGTGCAGATTTAAAGCAGGATAAAGGTCTATCTAACTATTTTCGATTTTTGGCTCAATGTATTAGTACTCCAGAAGGGTAAGTATGCTTCTCATCTCTAGATTTTGTAGTATTTTTGTACGTAATACAATATAATAAGTAATTTAGTTGTGCAAAATAATGTTAGTATGGAAAAACGTGTAGGATAAAATGGTTTAAAATTACGTATGTTGGCAGTTGTGTAGAGGTTTTCAGGAACTGTGAAGTCACAATGTCACAGAGAGAGAAAGAAAGAGGCTGTCAAAATGGGGTTTACGTGTGTGGTTATAGTGGCTAGTTTAAGACGTTTGTCCTAGGTTTTGGGTAATGTATGCTTTGTAATTTAAGTTAGGGGATGTAATGAGGTTTGATTTGCCTGGTTAATGGTGTGTGAGGCAAGTGTAGGGTTGGAATAAGTAGAGGATAGTGTATTATCTAGCAAGTGCGTTTTGCTGTTTGTGGGCTTGTTGCTGTCTCGAGAGCAAATACAGTGTATTGTAGTTACGAGTTACTAAAGCAAAACATTAGACAGAAAGAAGACTGCAATAATTTTTTATATTGAGGAAAAGGCATTGTTATATATGATAGAGAGAGGAAGAAGAAACTGATCCAAATGCTTACATAAGGTATTGACTGTTACAATTAAGCTAAACGTGCTGTGGATATTGAAGAATAAGATTTAACGTTATTTTCTCTTATTACCCATATGTCTTGTATTCATAATGTTTTCCTTTATCTTTGTAAGAGAATCACAATTAAGTTTTTAATATTTTTAACTTTCTTCACACATTTATATTCATTTTGTTTTTCAGTTTTCTTGACTGACTTTCCTTTACAGATAAACTGTAATTTTTTTAATGCTTAAAAAAATCTTTCAGGACGAAAAGATAAAGAAGTGGAAGAAAGAAAATATCAAAATTCATCTGAGGAAGAGACACTTGAGCCCATAAGAAAAACAGGCAGTGAGGATAATGAAAGTTGTGTTGTAAGTGATAGCTCTGCAAAGACAAACCTTAGAAAGTCTCTCAGAAAAGTTAGAGATTTTACAAGACAATCGGAACCTGAGAAATTGAACACTCCTGACAGTGTCAGTGCTGAAGTTGGACGAATAACCAGAAGAACTCCATCTTATAAAGAAGAACTGTCTAATTCTATTAGTGATGAAAAAATCACTTGTAGCTCTAGAAGAACAAGAAGCTGTGAAAAGAGGGACCCACCTATGCCAGACGAACAAGTTGACTCAGAATCCACTCGGTCTCCCACTTCTATGAGAAGATATACTCCACCAGAACCAAGCATCACTGTACCTACTAGAGCATTGCCAAGAAGACTGAGAAGAACTCGAAGTGATGCAGACGAACCAAAGAAGAAAGAATCGTGGCCTTCCTTTAGGCGTGCATCATTAGAAGCTGACAGCTCTCATGAGGTTACTCGACAGAGGCGTACAATGAGATTGAGGGATGAACAGGATTACAAGGAAAACGAGAATGATAGTGAAGAAAATGAAAGATTAATAATAAACACTCGTACAAAAAGAGATTTAAAAAGAACAAGTAGTGAGCCAGTAACACCCATAAAAAATGTAAATGATGAAAATGAAAAATGTTTGAGAATGAGAACTCGTCGACTTGAAGCTCCGGGTGGCATTAAAGGTGATAATTCATTAGCTGTTAGTAAAGTAAAGGACTCAAAGACTTTTTGTAGTTCACGTGATATTATTTCTAAAGTGGAAAAGGAAGAGGAATGTAAGAAAAGTGTTTCTAAGGTTGATTCTAATGTAGATGACAAAGAGAAAGAACACTATAAAGATGAAAAGAAAGATGATAACATAGAAATTACTGATGCAGGCAGTTCTTCAGATAGAAATATACAAAACTCTGAGAAAATATTTGGACCTGCATCAAAATCAAGGAGAACAGTTTCACAAGATAGAAAAATAGAACAGTATTTGTCAAATGAAGGTGCACGACATTCCTCCGTCAGAAGGAGTTTAGACAAATCTGATAGCAATGACAGTAATGATATTAGTGAAGCTTTCTCGAAAAGTAATAGAAGTAGAAGTGGATCTTTAGGTAGCAACATAGAGAACACTAACCTTGATGCAAATGATAAAAAGTTATTGGGACCACTGAACAGAAGAAAATCTGTTGGAAATAGAAGGAGAAGTAGTAATCATGATGAAGCCAAATTAAATGAAGTTTTAGAGAGTGTTGCCAAAGATTTTGAGAAAGATATAGATGATGATCATTATGATAAAATAGAAAAAGATTTTATGATGGGAAATAAATCTCCAGAGAAAAGTAAAGGAGAAACTACACCAACAGAAATGGAAAAGGAAGATTTATTTATTTCTGACAGTAGTGTTTCTTGCATGGATGAAAAAAGTTCAAATTCAATAGATATGATGCTTAATTCATCAAGTTCACAAAAAATTTCAGGCAGTACTGCTGTAGTCCAGTCTGGTAGTAGCAGCCCAAGTCCTAGTAAAAGAAGCACAACTAGTAAAAAGTTAAGTGATGTTGTTCGCAGCCTTCAAAAGAAACAAGCAGAGTCCCCAAGCAAAGTAAACCCACATGAAAAGCCAACATTTTTGAAGGATCTCAACAAGTGGAACTCTGATAAATCGAGGCAAGTAAGTTCTCAATCGAGTCCTCACCTTCACTCTCCTGGTACTTCCTGTGTACCTATAGCAGTAACACACAATGATGTCTCCCTGCCAGAAATTGCACATATCCCTAGTGCACCCTCTACTTCATTAGAGAATACATCCACCACCACCACCACCACCTCAAAGGCACCATCACAAATACCTCAGAAATCTGGCACTACCAAAGTTGTATCCACTAAATCCAGCACTACCAGACCTCCCCAAACTATTTCACCTGTTGTCTCATGCAGTTCACCTCAGGTAGAGCCTGAGATGACCACGTGTTCACAAACACTTGCACCCAGCACTACAGTCACTTCCAGCATTCATAAAGGTCTTTCCAGTGTGAGCACAGCACCAGCAGTGACATCTGCCTTTGCCTCAGGTATACAGAAAGGAAATATAGCATTAAAAGCAGCACCTTTAATATTTCAGAGTGCTCAAGATGAACATATAACTGTTCTTCCAAGCTTACCAGTTGCAGTTAAATCTCCTGCTACAATTAATGTTGTGGGTACAGGATTTTCATCCCCACTCACTGTCTCCCATGTACCACAGTTATCATCAGTTGTAACACTCTCTTCTGTTGGTAGTGGTTCTGTTGCTAGTCCCAGACCAATAGATCAGTCAGCTACAAAAAATACTCACAAACAGCTTTCAATTGCCCCTAAACCAGCAACACCCTCAGCTGCTCTGGTAGCATCTGCACCTGCTGGTCAGGTGTCAAAAACCGTTTTACCATCAGGCGCTCAAAAAACAGCTCCCAAACCTGTACAAATTGCCCCAAAGCCCCCAGCTCCTACATCTCATATTCACCCAAATGCTCACCTTATTGCCCCTCAGCCTGGACACATGATGCAAGCACAAGTACAGGCTCAGGTGCAGACAATACCACAGTCAGTTCATACAGTTCAAGCAATAACTCAGCCAGTACAAACTATGCAGGCTATACCTCAACCTATACAAACAATGCAGACTGTAACTGGTATGCCTGTGCAAGCTGTTATTACCCAAGCTGTCATTGACCCAGCTCAATTGGTAACCCCATCTTCACCAGCAAAAATAATTACTCAACCAGTATTTGTTACTTCATCTATGCAGAGTGCAGTTACTTATAGCATTGCACCTCAAACTGTGGGTCAAGGTCACTTAAGTGGTAATGTAAGCGCAGTTGCTCGTGTTCTCGCTCCTACCATGGTTGGTAAAGTAACAGCCAAACCTCAGCCTCATCTTATAACCCCAAAGGTACCAGATTCTCTTGTTACCTTAGCTCCAGCTTCAGTTGGCAGTATTGCTACAGTGAGACCCATTGTGCCTTTATCCCAGCAGGTGCAAACATCCCAGCAGACACAAATTCTTGCAGTTAATGTAATGCCAGTAGGATCCACACAAGTGCAAACAGTGACAGGACAGCCAGGTTTGATAGCAAAACCCCAGATCCCAATTCCTATTCCAGGTCATCCTCCTGGACACCATCATACTCTCATTCCCACAACAGCTACTGATCAACTCACCTCTCAAAGCCATCCTGCTGTTCCGCTCTCACAGTCTCTGCTGAGCACAGCTGCTGCCTCCCAAATACCTCTTGCTTCTATTGCTACCACCTTTCCTGTTGTTTCTACTGAAGTTAGAGGAAACTCACCCCATGTGAACAGCAATGTTCTAACCAGTACTCACCGTGGATCAGTCTCTGTTAATCAGGTATCAAGACCACTGCCTGTTGACAAAAGTATGCCTGGAACTACTGCTCCATGTGGCAAGTTAACTAGTAATCTGAAATCCTTTCCTAGTGTTTCTTATCAAGGCACTCCACAATTACCCAGCTCTGGCATGCCTGTAGCAATAACTAAAGCTTGTACTGTAGCTCCTTGTGGCATTGTAAATAAAATGATTTCCAAAACATCTGAGAACAAATTAGACAGCTCCATATCTACGCAGACATGTAAAGTTGTGGAAACAGCTTTCAAAGGAGGAATACCAGGGAATGTAAGAATAACAGAAGTCTCAAAAGTCACTGCCAAGAACATTGAACCAGTCTCTATAGCAACCTCAGATTCTAGTGCAAAATTAACATTTTCTAATCAACCAGCTAGGCCACAATTAGCATCCTCCTCAGTAACAATTACATCTCTGAGTGATGCACAGCATTCCAGCCAGCTTTGTACTGCAGAGGGACTAAAGCCAGTCACTACTGTAAAGCAGCAAAAGACACCACATACTGGTATTTCAATTAAGTTATCCTCAAGTGTAAGCGTTGTTCAACACAAAGCAGGGATAGGGAGAAATGTTGCTGTAGCATCATTACTTTCAAAAACCGAAACAGAAAAGTCCAGTACGTATATCCCAGTATTAGAAAAAGATAAATCAATACTGCCTACTATAACAAAACAAGAGAGAGATAAAAAAGTTCTTGCTCCCAGTATTACTAGTTCTGCTACATCTTCAGTTCCTAAAATAGAGAAAAATAAAGTTGCTTTTGCTACCTCACTTTTAAAGAGTAATACAGATAACAATTTTATCACATCTCTTCATAAATCTGACAATGACGTAACCATTTCTACTTGCCAAGTGCGTAAAACAAATAAGAGCAAAATTGATATTCGATCAGTTCCAGCAAATAGTGAAGTAACTAAATTTGAGAAAGTACAAAATATAAATGGCAAGGATAGTGATAATTTGAAATTGTGTGACAAGAAAATGGTAGATAAAAAGAAAGAGCCTTTTATGAAAAGAACTCTTTTTAAGACCAAAAGTCAAGAAGATAAAAAGATGCTTGGACCTTCTGTGTGCAAAACTAAAAACATGGAAGGAAAAAAGCCTTCAGGTGCATTTTCTCCATTACACGAAAGCAGTGTCTATGCTTTTGAACCAGAAGTTGAAACATCTCTTGAGGAATCTTCACCATTTTCTCAAAGAATTAAAAACATTCATCCATCACCAGGAACATCACCAGTGAAGCCTAACAATTCAATTAAACCTCCAAGTCAAGCACCAGTTCCAAACAAACCACTTGGTAAAGTAACTACAGTTGCTAATGTTCGAAGTCCTGTTGCTCGATCTTTAACCCCCATTATAGCAGGTAGGGCAAAACCAACTATGGGAGTAAACCCTAGTACAATAACATCTCAAGCAGTTGTTTTAGGAAAAAGAGCAAGTTGCACTACAGACACAACTAATATGAAAGCTGCAGGTACTGGAACAGAGACTTCACAAGTCACAAGTAAGCTCAGTCCTACATGCACCACTTCTCAGCCATTGCAAGAGCATGGGAGAGTTGGTGCTGAAGCTGAAGTAGTAGTAGAAGCCTCTGGTGGCTTTAAGAAGAATGTTAGCAGCACCTCTATAGCCATTCAGTGTGACATGGATGAGGGGATAGAGGTTGCTGCTGAAGATGGTGTGAGTGCCAATGAAAGTGGAACACAAACTGAAGGACCAAGTAAATTTCCTTTGCCTCCAAATGCCTCTCCATTTTATTATCTTCCCCTGGCAATGGCTGCTTTAGGAGAAAAACTTCCTGCCCAGTTAGTCCAGCAAATGTTAGCAAAAACACAAGGGTTAGTTGGTGCAGCAGAAGCTGGTATGATTCTTCAACAAGCAGCACAGCTTGCACAGCAGCACCAACAAAAGTTGCAACAGCAAGGTGCATCTGGTCCATCTCTCATATCCAATACCTCTGCTGTAAAACCCATAAAACCTGCAACAATGCCTGGTTTAGCTGTAACTCCCATCATCCCAGGAATGTCTGCAAGTCCCACAGTTACTCCCATAAATTCTTTAAGACCATTAAGTAAAAATCAGGATTCTTCTTCATCAGTGAGTGAAGTATCATCTCCTTTCCCTGTCGTCACAACATCCACTGCTAACACAGCTCCCAGTATTGTTGTAACTACAACTGCCTCATCAACTACAGTCTCCTTACTTCCAGTTACTTCTTCCTCATGTATTACAACAACTGCCCCAACCATGACAGTTCACACCTCAGTTTCTGCATCAGCATCCCCTGCTACTCACAGAGTTGTAGTTCATAGTAATGATGTTAAATCTGTAAATGTACCTCCTCATAGAATCCAGTTAACTCCATCTAATACTACAAGTGAAGAGGTCAACTCTCCCACATGTAAAGCCACTGCTAAGCCAAGATTAGTAAAATCAAAGGAAAGAGACGAAGAGAAACTTAAGACTTCCAGAGATGATAATGCCTTTCCAACTCGAAGACGCAGTGGCCGAGCTACAACTCTGGCTGCAACAAGGGCTACAGAATCTGACATGCATGAAATTGAGGAACTACGCAGAAATAGGCGTGCTAAGCGTGCAGCTGCAGCACTAGCTAAGGAGGAGGGTTGGAGTTCTTCATCTGAGGCACCACTTAGTCCCCAGATGTCCCCAGATACTCTAAGAGGCTGGCCTCCACCCCGTCTAACCAGGTGGGTTTGCTTACTAAATGCACATGTATTCTTAATTCCTGCAGCTAATGTAATATTCTGGTACATTATGATGCATTCATCCATCTTGATGGAAGATGTAGCCCCTGGATGGGTAATTTGAAAAGAAAATAGATAACAGCTAAGAATATATATGGATGTGCAATTCAAAAACTTTTGTAATTCATTTAGAAGTTCCCCAACACTTTATTCAGCATTTTTGCAGTTGTACTGGGGTACTGTTAGCAGTCACCATCAAACAGAATAATTCATGGAATAAACAGGATTTGAACTCATGACAAGTCAGTCCTAAAATTATCAGACCAGTGTTCAGACAGCTACACCATTCCAAATGGTTAAAACACACCTTCTAATTTTAGGACTGGCTTACCATGGGTTTGAATCCTGTCCAGTTCATGAGTTGTTTACAGTCATGTTATGATTTTCTCAGTCAGTCAGAATAATGTTTCTTTAGTCTGAAAGTTTGAACAGGTTGGAAAATACTTATAACAATTTTTTTTTTTTTTTTTTGACACGCTGGCTGTCTCCCACCGAGGCAGAGTGACCCTAAAAAAAAACACTTTAACAATCATTCACACTATCACTGTCTTGCCAGATACCACAGTTTAGATGTCACTCTAAACAGCAGGTGTCACAAACCCCTCCTTTAAAGTGTGTGTGTGTGTGTGTGTGTGTGTGTGAGTGATGAATGTGCTTTCTTTTTTTTGTCATTATGTCATGGTGGGAAATGACCAATGTGTTTAAAAATAAATTATTTTCTTTAGCAAATGTTTTTAAAAAAATATTCTGTTATTTTGCAAATATTCCAGTCCAACACCATCTCAAAGTTCAGAAGGGACAACCTCATCTACCCCATCCCAGCGGGGCAATCGACTGTCATCTTCTCGTAGTCGTCGGCAATCGCCTGCAAGTAGTATAGATAGTAATGTAAAGTGAGTTGCCTTGTATGTTGAGTTGGTGAATGAATAGTTAGGTTTTATATTTTTTTTCTTAAAATTTCTTCAAAACAAGGATTGAATTAAGATTGTCATAGAGAAATTAGAGAAAATTTAAAAAAGAAATGTTCAAATCATTTAACTAATCTATGCCAGAAGTTAAATTTATTCTTTATATGTAATGATAGCACACCTTTGTTTGCCTGCCATTTTAGATTTCAGAAAATATTTAACTTGTGTTTATATTATTTGTCAGACTCATAAATGTTTGTTGAGAAAGTTAATGTACAATATAGCTCTGATAAGGAGTGGTATATACATGTTATGTAACCTTAATTTTAAGTATCACAGTAATCATTGTTTTTTATTTAATTTTGTGTCATGAATTAGTTAAGTGATTGCATTTTTAAAAATCTTATAAGAAAAAAAATTGTTTCACATCTCAGCCCATTCACCTACACACACACAAAAAAAAAGGATTCATATATGTACTGTGTATACAGTAATGGTAATTGACTAAATACATTTACATTTATTACTCCCAAAACTTGCCAAAAAAAATGGATTGACTATATGCTGCTTCTTATATCGTCATCAGTTACCTCTTCGTAAACTACTACTCTGTGCTTATGTAGATTGACGGTTAAATTTTAAAAATAGGTTAGACAGGTCTTTTTTTTAACTCATGAGCCATCTTCCATCAAGGTAGGATGGGAAGGGAAATACTTACGCCATCAATCAATTAATAGCTGTCCTGGAGAGAAATGGTATAAAAAATAACACTATGGCAGTGGAGATATCATGTTTGAAAGAAATGGTTGGTGTGAATATTATGCTAAGAATTCAGAGTGAACAAATCTAAAGATAGTGTTTGGCTATGAAGGATATAATTCAGAGGGCTGAGGAGGGGTTGATGAGGTGGTTAAGGCATTTAGAGAGGATGCAGGAGAATAAGATGATGAAGAGGGTATATAAATCTAGGGTGGAAGAAGGGGGTAGGGATCATCTCAGGAAGGGTTAGGAGGGTGAGGGTTTTATGTGGTACGTACTTGAGCATCCAGGAGGCGTGAGTGAGCATGTTAGATAGGAGTGAGTGGAGACCAGAAGTTTAAAGGTTTTGACATTTTGTTGGAGTGTAAGCAAGGTAACATTTATGAATAAATTTAGGGAAAATAGTTAGCCAGACTTGAGTCCTGATGGTGGGAAGTACAGAGTCTGCATTTGGAAGGAGAGGTGGGATCCTGCAGTTTGGAGACTTTTTCATATTTTTTTAGTTGTGATGTGTGCACACTTCTAGCAAGATGGCTGTTGAGTGAGCGAGGGGTGAACATTTCACATTTTGGGTCACCTTTCATTGGTGGAAGTTGGCTGGTGTAGTAAAAAAAAAATCAACCCTTAACAATTGCTATTTTTTTTTAACATGTCGGCCATTTCCCACCGAGGTAGGGTGATACATATACATACAGTGGACCCCCGGATTTCGTCGATAATTATTTCCAGAAGGCTGTTCGAGTGCCGTTACCGAACGAATTTGTTCCCATAAGGAATCATGTAAATTAGATTAATCCGTTTCAGACCCCCAAAAATATACTTACAAAAGCACTTACAAAAACACACTTAAATAATTGTTCGAGTTGGGAGCAGTACGAAATCCGGGGGTCCACTGTATTATTTTTTCTTTCCAGTCTTGGAAAATCGTCATCATTATCAAGCATTCCAGCTAGTCAAATTGTGCAGAGTAGTTCTGCACAAGTATTATCCGACAAATCCTTGACAGATCCCAATGCTGCATATATATGTGATAATTCCCTGTTAACCCGAGCACCAACGTTTTTTCCATCTGAAGAAGAGTTTACTGATCCTCTTGATTACATTGAAAAAATCCGACCAGAAGCTGAGCAGTTTGGCTTATGCCGAATTGTTCCACCCAGTAATTTCAAGGTAAGCTGGCCAGTTTTAAACAAATGATTCATTCATATTTACATAGTGTAATAGAATATTTTTTTAAATATATGCACACCTGGATGATAGCAAACAAACTTACACTTCATATAGAAAAGAACTGGTCACAGTGGGACACACAACCCTCCTAGAGAATACAGTACAGTAATACACCTAGTTGGATGAGTCATATTAGGTCAGCATGGTACAATGATTAGCACTGTCTTACTAGTTTTAGGACTGGACTTAAAATGAGCTAAACTGAGTTTTGTGGTGGTTTCTAATTTTGTAAATTGAGGTGTCTTTCAGACGTTTATATGCATTACCACTCAGAGTATTATTGCACAATTTTAGCCTTGTATGGTCAGTGGTCACATTTGCAGATACCAAACAAGTACTTTACCATTTTTTTTTTACATCTTTATATGCTGTATATAGTGTTAAAATTGCACATTAGGTCCCCTACATGCGACTGTTGCATTCTGGAAAATCATGTGTTACTCAAGTGTTCAGAACTATGAACCTATTTTCCTATAGACACCTATGTTATAATTTGTGATGCATTCCCAAGCAAAAATATTCCGTCTAATTTAATTTTTAACATTGAAATTTAAAGCAGTGTATTGCACAGTACTCATTCATTATGAATATACCTCTCTCCTGTACCCTTACCTTCTCTCTCTCCCTAATTCACTCCATTGTTTTTCCATTGTATCTGACTCACTGACACATTGAGAGTATTGGGTGCCTGGGCATATGGTATATGGTCTGGGAATGAGTGGTGAAGGTAATTACATTGAGAGGGAGGGTTGGGGTGAGTACAGTATACTGAGGTAAGGCAGGGAAAATAGAAAGGAGGTGGGGGAGAGGTTCACTAAACAGTCCCTGCCACCAGCTGGGCCATGGGGTCTTTCCAGTAAACTTCCCTGGCATACCACACAACCCCCTTGTCTCACCTGACCCCCTGACATCCCTCCTGAGCCCCTGACATCTTGCCAAACCCCCGACTTACCAAGTCTTCCTGTCTTCTCCCACGTCGAAATGAAAGCCATCTGTTGACCAATGTAATTATTAAATCTGCAGTTTTTATCAGTCTTTACTAAGCAAATACGGACTCTATACCCATGCATGAAATAAATTTACAGTACACAAAGTTTTAATACGTGTGATAAAGAACTGAGGAAAAAATTAAATTTTATAATTCAGCTTTAACAAAATCATAATTTCTTTCTTTCTTTCAACACGTCGGCCGTTTCCCACCAAAGCGGGGTGGCCCAAAAGGAAAAACGAAAGTTTCTCCTTTTACATTTAGTAATATATACAGGAGAAGGGGTTACTAGCCCCTTGCTCCCAAAATCATAATTACATGTACTTGTATGTATTTAATCTATAGTTTTTTAACAAGCTTTACCTGGCTAACATGAACTCTCCACTCATGCATAAAATGAACTTATTCTTTTTACCTCATTCACTCATTTCTAGTCTTTAAAATATTCCTTTGTCTCTCCTTACACTTCCAGTTTGAAGGAATGCATACCTTATAATTTTGCTATGTTAAAGTTTTTCATGTTTTTATCCACATAGCCTGAATGTCGTGTCAACGATGATATGAGATTCACTGGTAACAACCAATATATTCACAAGATGATGAGACGTTGGGGCCCAAATGTACGCACTCTACATGCTATTAAAAGATGTCTAGCAAAGCAGAATATAGAACTTACCAGCAATCCCCTAGTAAGTATGGTCATTTTTTGTTTTTCTTATTAATCCGATGTTTTAAATAAAAATACCATAAAATCATCATTGATGAATTTAACAAGCACACAATACCTCTCATAGAGCAGATGGAGTTTGAACCACAAGGTCCTAAAACTAGCAGGCCAGTGTGCTAAACCATACCACATTATCCTATTAAGATTATTCTAACTACGATGAATCTTGTTAAGCCAGCATGGTATGGTTGTTAGCACTTTGGTCTGTTAGTTTTATGATTAGCTCTCCATTGGTTCAAATAGCATCTGTTCTGAGAGTTGTTTATACAGTGGTACCTCGACTTACGATGGTCCCCAAACTCACCCTTTTATGTAAGTTTATTTTTTTAAATGCTTTTGTAAGTGTAATTTTGGGGGTCTAAAAGGACTAGTCTATTTTACATCATTTCTTAAGGGGATAAATTCGTTTGGTAATGGCACTTGAACAGTATTCTGGAATGAAAAAATATCGTAAGTCGAGGTACCACTGTAATTGGGTTATGATTTCTAGTCATTATACAGTACAGTACCTATAATAATGTGAAGTTTTAATGGAAGGGTTAAAAATTTACCTTAAATTCAGCAGGAACTAGCAAACATTGGATGATCTCTAAAACTAATTTATTTTTAAGAATCTGTCTAAATTTAACTATGTAGTCAGTGTTTGCCCAAGAACCCCATGCATCTGTGAATCATGACTAATGGCTGTGGTTCTTGTATCTTTAATGACTTGGTGTGCATTATGGAATTTCCCTTCACCGTGTTCTTTTTCTTGTAACACATTGCACTTTTTGACTGGCATTTGTTATGGGAACCCAAACACTAGGTAAATTGCTTTATGATTTACTATGATAATTAGTAAAAAACTGTACTGTATAATTGTTTTATTAACGTACTGGCCGTCTCCCACTAAGGCAGGGTGACCTTAAAAGAAAAATGAGTTTTTCTTTTTACATTTATTAATTTATACAGGAGGAGTTACTTGCCACTTGCTCCTGGCATTTTAGTCATCTCTTATGACACGTATAGCTTATGGAAGTAGGAGTCTTCTTCACTTCCCCATGTAGCTGTATATATTTTGATTGCATTTTGTTTTTAATACACCAGGCATCTCTTACTAAGGCAGGGTGACACAAAAAGAAGAAATGAAAAAACTCTTCTTTTTGCATTTAGTAATTTACACAGGAGAAGGGGTTACTAGCCCATTGCTCCCATCATTTTAGTTGCCTCATTTGTTCTCCACTTTCCCATGGAGAACAGATGATTATATAAACATGTAATATCAAACCATGATCAATATACAGTGGACCCCCGGATTTCGTACTGCTCCCAACTCGAACAATTATATAAGTGTATTTTGTAAGTGCTTTTGTAAGTGTATTTTTGGGGGTCTGAAACGGACTAATCTAATTTACATTCATCCTTATAGGAACAAATTCGTTCGGTAACGGCACTCAAACAGCCTTTTGGAAAGAACTATTGATGAAATCCGGGGGTCCACTGTAGTATTTGGTATGAGCATATAAGTGACCTAGGGAGGTTATATGGACCATATTAGTCTCCCAGCTGAGACTACTAACCTTTACTTGTAGGATGCAGATTGAAGGGAAACCATCTCTTTATTGATTGAAAATATTTGTGCCAAAGTATGTTCTAGTTCTCAGTTTTCTAGTTAGATGTCTGCTACTTACAGTATATAAAAAAGTACTGTTTATAAAAATGGTAGATTTTACATACACATGCACATACTTACACACACACACACACACACACACACACACACACACACACACACACACACACACACACACACACACACACACACACACACACACACACACACACACACATTCACACACATACACTCACACACACACTCAAACACATACACTCACACACATACACTCACACATACACTCACACATACACTCACACATACACACACACACATACACACACACACATACACACACACATACACACACACATATACACACATATACACATACACACATACACACATATACACATACACACATACATATACATATATACACACACACACACACACACACACACACATTAGGAAGTATTTCTTCAGTCACAGAGTTGTCAGGAAGTGGAATAGTCTGGGAAGTGATGTAGTGGAGGCAGGATCCATACATAGCTTTAACCCTTTGAGGGTCGGTCACGTACTAGTATGTACGTCATTGCAGCCAGGGTCGGTCACGTACTTGTACTCATAAATTCTAGCACCTTGAAATCTGGTGGAAGAAAGGTGGCAGGCCTACATATGAAAGAATGGGTCTGCGTGGTCAGTGTGCACAGTATAAAAAAAATCCGGAAGCACGTAGTGCATAATGAGAAAAAAAAACTGACCGTTTTTTTGGTTTAAAACAGCGACTTTCGGGTGTATTTTCGTATGGTATTTATGGTTGTATTCTGGTTTCTTGGTCTCATTGATAGAATGGAAGATATATTACAGAAATAGTGATGATTTTGATTGGTTTTACGAAAACAAGTACCTTGAAACTGAGCGCAAAGTAGCAAAAATGTTAGATTTTTACCGATGTTCAAGAGTAAACAAATCATGCCATGCATCCAATACACATCAACTGGCGTGTCTAATATTCTTGCACAAGTGCACTGATATTATTTATACCATTTTTACAATGATGCAATTGTATACATAAAAGTAAATCTTCTATTTTTTTGTGAGAATAAAAATTCAAAATGGAAAGCAAAAGTAATGTAAGAGGGGCTTGGAGACGGGACTAATGAACAGATAAAATGTTATTTGAGTGCCAGGAATGTCTGTCTCGTTTATTCTGGACCCTATTTTGAAATTTGTGTGAAATTGGCCAAATTGCCAATTTCTGACCACCTTATTGGGTAGTTGAAATCGGTAAATTGGCGGTATCTTATACTCAATTGATAGAACAAATAGAATTCTAGCGAAATAGCTATAATTTTAGTAGATTGAAACATTGGAATTTGCCGAAAATAAGGCTCAAAATGGGCGAAATCGCCGATGCGTAAATATCGCTGATACAGCTAACTTTGCAAGAGCATAATTCCGTTAGTTTTCCATCAATTTTCATAATTTTGGTGTCAGTTATGATCGGAAAAAGATTCTCTATCATTTCATAAGAATTTTTTTTTTTTTTTTTTTTTTATTTTTTTGACCCTGAGGACAAGTTTGGGAGAGGGCCTCTCCTCATGGAGCAGGAAGAGTGACCTAGTAGAGACCAGTGAAGAGGCGGGGCCAGGAGCTATGACTCGACCCCTGCAACCACAACTAGGTGAGTACACACACACACACACACACACACACATACATACAACAGGCCTAGTGTCAAATCGACATGTGCCTAGGACAAAATGGTAACTAACACACACGCCCCGATGGCATGGTGGATAGCGCTCTTGCTTCACGCACGGAGGGCCCGGGTTCAATTCCCGGCGGGGCCGAAACATTTCAAAGTGTTTCCTTACACACACACACACACACATATATACAACAGGCCTAGTGTCTAATCGACATGTGCCTAGGACAAAATGGTAACACAGCCCTGGTGGCCTGGTGGCTAAAGCTCTCGCTTCACGCACGGAGGGCCCGGGTTCAATTCCCGGCGGGGCGGAAACATTTCGAAGTGTTTCCTTACACACACACACACAACAGGCCTAGTGTCTAATCGACATGTGCCTAGGGCAAAATGGTAACTAACTCACATTCATTCATTCCATTCATTCATTCATTCATTCCATTTATACATACATGCATACATTCATTCATTTTCTAGGTAGTAGGCTGGTAGACAGCAACCACCCAGGGAGGTACTACCGTCCTGCCAGGTGACTGTGAAACAGAAACCTGAAACTGTTTTACATGATGGTAGGATTGCTGGTGTCTTTTTTCTGTCTCATAAACACGCTGGATAACAGGTATATCTAGCTACTTCTACTTACACTTTAGGTCACACTACACTGGCATACACATGCATATATATACATACACACATCTAGGTTTTCTTCTTTTCTTAATAGCTCTTGTTCTTTTTATTTTCTCTATTGTCCATGGGGAAGTGGAAAGAATCTTTCCTCCGTAAGCCATGCGTGTCGTATGAGGCGACTAAGATGCCGGGAGCAATGGGCTAGTAACCCCTTCTCCTGTACAAATCTACTAAAAACGAGAAGAAGAAAAACTTTATAAAATTGGGGTGTCTGAATGTGCGTGGATGTAGTGCGGATGATAAGAAAGAGATGATTGCCGATGTTATGAATGAAAAAAAGTTGGATGTCCTGGCCCTAAGCGAAACAAAGCTGAAGGGGGTAGGCGAGTTTCAGTGGGGAGAAATAAATGGGATTAAGTCAGGAGTATCTGAGAGAGTTAGAGCTAAGGAAGGGTAGCAATAATGTTGAAGGATCAGTTATGGAAGGAAAAGGGGGAATATAAATGTGTAAATTCAAGGATTATGTGGATTAAAATAAGGGTCGGATGCGAAAAGTGGGTCATAATAAGCGTGTATGCACCTGGAGAAGAGAGGAGTGTAGAGGAGAGAGAGAGATTTTGGGAGATGTTAAGCGAATGTATAGGAACTTTTGAACCAAATGAGAGAGTAATTGTGGTAGGGGACCTAAATGCTAAAGTGGGAGAAACATGCAGAGAGGGTGTAGTAGGTAAGTTTGGGGTGCCAGGTGTAAATGATAATGGGAGCCCTTTTGATTGAACTTTGTATAGAAAGGGGTTTAGTTATAGGTAATACATATTTTAAGAAAAAGAGGATAAATAAGTATACAAGATATGATGTAGGGCGTAATGACAGTAGTTTGTTGGACTATGTATTGGTAGATAAAAGACTGTTGAGTAGACTTCAGGATGTACATGTTTATAGAGGGGCTACAGATATATCAGATCACTTTTTAGTTATAGCTACAGTGGGAGTAAAAGGTAGATGGGATACAAGGAAAATAGAATCAGTAAGTAAAAGAGAGGTGAAGGTTTATAAACTAAAAGAGGAGGCAGTTAGGGTAAGATATAAACAACTATTGGAGGATAGATGGGCTAGTGAGAGTGTAGGCAATGGGGTCGAAAATGTATGGGGTAGATTTAAAAATGTAGTGTTAGAGTGTTCAGCAGAAGTTTGTGGTTACAGGCGAGTGGGTGCAGGAGGGAAGAGGAGCGATTGGTGGAATGATGATGTAAAGAGAGTAGTAAGGGAGAAAAAGTTAGCATATGAGAGGTTTTTACAAAGTAGAAGTGATGCAAGGAGGGAAGAGTATATGGAGAGAAAAAGAGAGGTTAAAAGAGTGGTGAAGCAATGTAAAAGAGAGCAGATGAGAGAGTGGGTGAGATGTTATCAGCAAATTTTGTTGAAAATAAGAAAAAGTTTTGGAATGAGATTAATAAGTTGAGGAAGCCTAGAGAACAAATGGATTTGACAGTTAAAAATAGGAGAGGAGAGTTATTAAATGGAGAGTTAGAGGTATCGGAAGATGGAGAGAATATTTTGAGGATTTGTTAAATGTTGATGAAGACAGGGAAGCTGTGATTTCGTGTGTAGGGCAAGGAGGAATAACATCTTGTAGGAGTGTGGAAGAGCCAGTTGTGGGTGTAGGGAAGTTCGTGAGGCAGTGGGTAGAATGAAAGGGGTAAGGCAGCTGGGATTGATGGGATAAAGATAGAAATGTTAAAAGCAGGTGGGGATATAATTTTGGAGTGGTTGGTGCTATTATTTAATAAATGTATGGAAGAGGGTAAGGTACCTAGGGATTGGCAGAGAGCGTGTATTGTTCCTTTGTATAAAGGCAAAGGGGACAAAAGAGAGTGCAAAAATTATAGGGAATAAGTCTGTTGAGTGTACCTGGTAAAGTGTATGGTAGAGTTATTATTGAAAGAATTAAGAGTAAAACAGAAAGCAGGATAGCAGATGAACAAGGGGGCTTTAGGAAAGGTAGGGGGTGTGTAGACCAAGTGTTTACAGTGAAACATATAGGTGAACAGTATTTGGATAAGGGTAAAGATGTTTTTGTGGCATTTATGGATTTGGAAAAGGCGTATGATAGGGTAGATAGGGGGGCAATGTGGCAGATGTTGCAGGTGTATGGAATAGGAGGAAGGTTACTGAAAGCAGTGAAGAGTTTTTATGAGGATAGTGAGGCTCAGGTTAGAGTGTGTAGGAGGGAAGGGGGCTATTTCCCAGTAAAAGTGGGCCTTAGACAAGGATGTGTGATGTCACCGTGGTTGTTCAATATATTTATAGATGGGGTTGTAAGAGAAGTGAATGCGAGGGTCTTGGCAAGAGGTGTTGGGCTAAAAGATAAAGAAGCAAATACAAAGTGGGAGTTGTCACAGTTGTTTTTTGCTGATGACACTGTGCTTTTGGGAGATTCTGAAGAGAAGCTGCAGAGGTTGGTGGATGAATTTGGTAGGGTGTGTAAAAGAAGAAAATTGAAAGTGAATATAGGAAAGAGTAAGGTGATGAGGATAACAAAAAGAATAGGTGACGAAAGATTGGATATCAGATTGGAGGGAGAGAGTATGGAGGAGGTGAATGTATTCAGATATTTGGGAGTGGACATGTCGGGATGGGTCTATGAAGGATGAGGTGAATCATAGAATTGATGAGGGAAAAGGGTGAGTGGAGTACTTGAGTCTGTGGAGACAAAGAACCTTGTCCATGGAAGTAAAGAGGGAATGTATGAGAGTATAGTTATACCAACGCTCTTATATGGGTGTGAAGCATGGGTGATGAATGTTGCAACGAGGAGAAGGCTGGAGGCAGTGGAGATGTCATGTCTGAGGTCAATGTGTGGTGTGAATATAATGCAGAGAATTCGGAGTTTGGAAATTAGGAGGAGGTGCGGATTACCAAAACGATTGTTCAGAGAGCTGAGGAGGGTTGTTGAGGTGGTTTGGACATGTAGAGAGAATGGAACGAGACAGAGTGACTTCGAGTGTATAAATCTGTAGTGGAGGGAAGGCGGGTAGGGTCGGCCTAGGAAAGGTTGGAGGGAGGGTAAGGAAGTTTTGTGTGCGAGGGCTTGGACTTCCAGCAAGCATGTGTGAGCGTATTTGATAGGAGTGAATGGAGGCATATGGTTTTTAATACTTGACGTGCTGTTGGAGTGTGAGCAAAGTAACATTTATGAAGGGATTCAGGGAAACCGGCAGGCCGGACTTGAGTTCTGGAGATGGGAAGTACAGTGCCGGCACTCTGAAGGAGGGGTGTTAATGTTGCAGTTTTATAACTGTAGTGTAAAGCACCCTTCTGGCAAGACAGTGATGGAGTGAATGATGATGAAAGTTTTTCTTTTTCGGGCCACCCTGCCTTGGTGGGAATCGGCCGATGTGTTAATAAAAAAAAAATAAAAAAAAAAATAGGCTGGTAGACAGCAACTGCCTAGGGAGGTACTACCATCCTACCAAGTGAGTGTATAACGGAAACCTGTAATTAGTTAGCACGATGGTAGGATTGCTGGTGTCTTTTTTGTCTCATAAACATGCAAGGTTTCAGGTACGTCTTGCTACCTCTACTTACACTTAAGTCACACTGCACATGCATAGACAAACATATATATACACACACACCCCTCTGTGTTTTCTTCTATTTCCTTACTAGTTCTTTCTTCTTTCAACACGTCAGCCGTTTCCCACCGAAGCAGGGTGGCCCAAAAGAAAAAACGAAAGTTTCTCCTTTTACATTTAGTAATATATACAGGAGAAGGGGTTACTAGCCCCTTGCACCCGGCATTTTAGTCGCCTCTTACGACACGCATGGCTTACGGAGGAAGAATTCTGTTCCACTTCCCCATGGAGATAAGAGGAAATAAGAACAAGAACTAGTAAGAAAATAGAAGAAAACCCAGAGGGGTGTGTGTATATACATATGCTTGTACATGAATGTGTAGTGTGACCTAAGTGTAAGTAGAAGTAACAAGACATACCTGAAATCTTGCATGTTTATGAGACAGAAAAAAGACACCAGCAATCCTACCATCATGTAAAACAAATACAGGCTTTCGTTTTACACTCACTTGGCATGACGGTAGTACCTCCCTAGGCGGTTGCTGTCTACCAACCTACTACCTAGATCCTTACTAGTTCTTCTTGTTTATTTCCTCCATGGAGAAGTGGAACAAAATTCTTCCTCCGTGAGCCATGTGTGTCGTAAGAGATGACTAAAATGCCGGGAGCAAGGGGCTGGTAACCCCTTCTCCTGTATATATTACTAAATTTAAAAGGAGAAACTTTCGTTTTTCCTTTTGGGCCACCTCGGCTAACGGATGACCAACCATGCGAGTTTTTCAGGATGCGAACAGTTGCTCATTCAGCTTTTTGCTTCTGGATACGAACAAAATTTCAGGATACGAGCTTCCCCCTCAAGGGAGGTTCCTTGGTGAGGTGCTCTTGATCTAGGGAATTGGATCTGTGCTCCAGTTCCCTAAATTAATAATAATAATAATAATACATACTATAATATAATAATATAATATAATAATAATAATATAATAATACGTAATACTACTATAATAATAATTATAATAATAATAGTACATACAGTGGTCCCTTGGTTTTCGATTTTAATCCATTCCAGATGGATCAACTAAAACCAAAATCGGCGAAAACCAAAACTATTTTCCCCATAAGAAATAATGGAAATTCAATTAATCCGTTCCAGAAACCCAGAAGTTTGGAAAAAAAAAATTGGGGCCTTAAAGATAGATTTACATGCACAAATGAATGAACTCTATGTGGCACTTACCTTCATTGAAGACTGATGTTGCTGGATGGAAGAGAGGGAGGAGGGGAGAGGGAAGAGAGGCTATTGTTTGAAAGGGAAATCCCCTTCCATAAGGAATTTAGTACCAAGTCCTTATCCGGGGTCACTTCCCTCCCTGCCTGCTACACTCTCTCCCTGCCTGCTACACTCCCTCCCTGCCTGCTACACTCCCTGCATACCTGCTACACTCCCTGCATACCTGCTACACTATCTGCATACATGCTACACTCCCTGCATACATGCTACACTCCCTGCATACATGCTACACTCCCTGCATACATGATACACTCCCTGCATTCATGCTACACTCCCTGCATTCATGCTACACTCCCTGCATACATGCTACACTCCCTGCATTCATGCTACACTCCCTGCATACATGTTACACTCCCTGCATACCTGCTACACTCCCTGCATACCTGCTACACTCCCTGCATACCTGCTACACTCCCTGCATACCTGCTACACTCCTGCATACCTGTTACACTCCCTGCATACATGCTACACTCCCTGCATACATGCTACACTCCTGCATACATGCTACACCTCCTGCATGCATGCTACACTCCTGCATGCATGCTACACTCCCTGCATGCATGCTACACTCCCTGCATGCATGCTACACTCCCCATGCATGCTACACTCCCTGCATGCATGCTACACTCCCTGCATGCCTGCTACACTCTTAAACTCCATCGTGTTTCTCACTTTCTTTACCAAAGGACTGGCACTAGGAGCTTTCTTTGGGCCCATGGTACTATTTAGTAGTCACACACAATAATCAAGGGCCAAAAACAATGAATTGTTAATAAATGTTTTGTATGAACTCCTGGGGTGATGTTCACTCAAGCATAAACAATGCTAGACTGTGTGACAATGTGCGTGGGAGGTGCGTGGTGGCGGGCCTATGGCTTTTGTATGTGCGCGGCACTGGTGTACAGGTTCCACCATCGGCGAAAACTGAGACAATTTTCCACGAAAAGTGATCGAAAACCAAAATCGGTGAAAACTGAGACAATCGAAAACCAAGGGATGACTGTACTATAATAAGTGAGTTTCAGAACGCCACCACGGGATGGCAGAGTGAGTACCAAAACAGCGCTGCCATCAGTGCACGTGTGCTTATGGAACTTACCTCGCGGTGGAAGGAATTCCGTGTTTTCCTTACTTTTCGTGCAGATATTTTGCCAAAGAAAGCAAGTGCAAAGGACAGTGCTGAGAAGAAAATGAGGATAATTTCCAGGGAATTAAAGCAGGAAATCATAGATAAACACAAACGAGGTGCGAGGATTAAGGCCTTGGCGAGTGAGTACCAGCATAGCAGTTATACGATATGTACATACTAAAGCAGGAGTCTATAAAGGCTATAGCACCAGCAAAGGCGTTACAGTAATTTCTAAGCATCTGACCTCTGTCCATGAAAAGATGGAAAAGCTGCTGTTGACGTGGTTGACGGAGAAGCAGCTCACAGGAGATGCAAACATTCTGAAAGGGAGGAAGAAACAGACCTCCTTGGACAGTTTTTATTGAAACGCCCTGCAGATGAAAGTGTGAAAAGCGTGTAGAAAAGCCAAAATCAGTAAATAATGAAGTGAGATCAAAATAAAAATTGTAGCAGTTATGTTCAATGATAAAGTGTAGCATTAAGAGTGTAGCAATTAAGTGTAGCATTAAGAGTTTAGCAATTAAATGTAGCATTAAGAGTGTAGCAATTAAGTTAAGCGATTAAGTGATAGAAAAGGACAAACGAAATGAACACCTGGCAGCATACGGCACTCTGCCTATCTTTTCCACCTTCAACCTTTGCCAGCATCTCTTCTCCAAGGTACAGTGGACCCTCGGTTTCGTTCACCTCCAAACTCGAACAATTATGTAAGTGTATTTTTGTAAGAGCTTTTGTAAGTGTATTTTTGGGGTCTGAACGACTAATCTACAGTAGACCCTCATTTAGCACGACTTTATGTTGCGCGTTTGGGTATTAGCGATTGAAGAATTGCGGCACATTTTTATCTAACACGACGTAAACCTTATATTACGCGATTCGCTGGAGGGAAAATTTTGAGCCCGCGGTCGCCTGCAGTAGGTTAAACCATTGAGTCAGTGGGGGTCCTACTAAGGGTGGCTATGAGCCACAACAAGTGTTTAATGCTGACGAGACAAGTGTTTTCTGGAAGAAAATGCCAACATGAACTTATATCAGTCAGCAAGAGAAAAGTGCACCAGGCTTCAAGACAGCAAAGGATCGCTTCACCTTGCTCCTTTTGGGTAATGCATCAGGTGATTTCAAGTGTAAGCCCATGGTTATTTACTGCTGTAAGAATCCTCATGCTTTGAGGAAAAGGGAATTTGTTTTCCTTCGACAAACTAAGTTTATTCAGGTATACAGAGATAGTTACATTGATTATCACATAGCAGCATATGTGTAGAGAACCTAGGATAACCCAAAGTTTATCCTAGAGAACCTAGGATAACCCAAAGTGTTATCCTAGAGAACCTAGGATAACCCAGTGTTATCCTAGAGAACCTAGGATAACCCAAAGTTTGGGTTATCCTAGGTCCTCTACACATATGCTGCTATGTATGATAATCTTTGTAACTGTATCTGTGTATACCTGAATAAACTTATAGTTTGCAGGAAGAAAAAGCAACCATTCCCTCAAGCGGCCGTGCTAATGTTGTGGAACAGCTGGGAGACCAGCCTTCCCATGCTACCCTCCCAACAACACCCTACCATCCCAGCATTCGTATTCCATCGCGTCAAGCCAGCTGTGTTTGTCAAGAATAAGAGTGAATTGTGTTTTGATCTTTAAATTACTATATCTTGTATCTGCCAAGCAATCATGTCACCCAGTAGGCATACAAGTGTTGCTCAAAGTGGCAAGAAAATGTTTAAGCATTTATTAAGTCTTAGAACTAACGAAGAAAAGATATTAGACAAGACATAACCTGTGGCTGTAATGAAGTGTTACTTTGTACACACAAAAGATGTAAACATAAGTTTGTGACTAACATGATGACTGAACTTACTGAATGACTTGACTGACTGACTTACTGAATGACTTGACTGACTTACTGAATGACTTGACTGACTTACTGAATGACTTGTCTGACTGACTTACTGAATGACTTGTCTGACTGACTTACTGAATGACTTGACTGACTTACTGAATGACTTGACTGACTGACTTACTGAATGACTTGACTGACTGACTTACTGAATGACTTGACGACTGACTTACTGAATGACTTGACTGACTGACTTACTGAATGACTTGACTGACTGACTTACTGAATGACTTGACTGACTTACTGGAATGACTGACTGACTTACTGAATGACTTGACTGACTGACTTACTGAATGACTTGACTGCTGACTTACTGAATGACTTGACTGCGACTTACTGAATGACTTGACTGACTGACTTACTGAATGACTTACTGAATGTCTTGACTGACTTACTGAATGACTTGACTGACTTAATGAATGACTTGCTGACTTACTGAATGACTTGACTGACTGACTTACTGAATGACTTGACTGTTTGACTTACTGAATGACTTGACTGACTTACTGAATGTCTTGACTGACTTACTGAATGTCTTGACTGACTTACTGAATGTCTTGACTGACACTGAATGTCTTGACTGACTTACTGAATGTCTTGACTGACTTACTGAATGTCTTGACTGACTTACTGAATGTCTTGACTGACTTACTGAATGTCTTGACTGACTTACTGAATGTCTTGACTGACTTACTGAATGTCTTGACTGACTTACTGAATGACTTGACTTGACTTACTAAATGACTTGACTGACTGACTTACTAAATGACTTAACTGACTTACTGAATGGGCTGACTTACTGAATGACTTGACTGACTTACTGAATGACTTGACTGACTTACTGAATGACTTTTTTAAAAGTTAGAGACACTCAGTACAACCATCGACTTCAGTTCCAGAATCTCTACTATCCACCTCAGCCCAGTAGGGCCACAGCATAACTCTCCCTCTCTTCACAATCATCCACAAACATTAGCACCCACAATTTAAGGTAAATACTATTATTTCTGTTACATTTGTAGTCTTAAGCAGAAAAAACAACATAATACATCACGATAATGAACTACAATTACATATTCTCTCTTATATTTGTAAGATCTGTTGGTCTAAAAACTTGTTTGGCTTTTGGGGACTCTCAGAACGTAACCCTATTTTTCCCATAAGTTCTTTTAATTATCTAACACGATTTTAGCTAACACGACGTTTTCAGGAACGTAACTACCGTGCTAAATGAGGGCCTACTGTAATTTACATTTGTCCTTATGGGAACAAATTCGTTCGGTAACAGCACTTGAACAGCATTCTGGAAAGAATTTTGACAAAAACCGAGGTCCACTATAAATGGTGTATGTACCCCAGTTTATTTCTACATTATGTTTTCCTTATGAAAGTAGTGATCTAATGCAATTAGCCTCACAAACTCCGTTTCTCTTATAATAACACCCCAGAAGGGAAAGCATGGGAAGACGTTTTCAGAGCGGGAGCGAGAATGCCCGCCACCACTCTTCATCATCACTAGCCACATACGTAATGACATATTTTATTCATTCCAGAGTGTATATCAGGTTTCTATGTTATTTATATTGTTTATTATGTCATATTAGATGAATTGTGATAGATAAATAAGCCGTAGAATTGATATTAGCGTCATATTGAAGTATTTTGTCCTGCCTCCTGGAGCAGGAATTCCGCTGAACAGATTAATAGCATTTCAGTTAATTTAAATGGGGAAAATTGACTCAGCATACGAACAAATTGGGATACGAGCAAGGTACGGAACGGATTAAATTTGTAAGCCAAGGTTCCACTGTATATATAGTACAGTATATACTATACATACATACATATATACAGTGGTCACTCGACTAACGAAATTAATCCGTTCCAGGAGCTATTTCTCAACACGAAACTTTCGTAATTCAAAACCTTATTACCCATAAGAAATAATGTAAATACAATTAATCCGTTCCACCCAAAAATATTCACATACCAAATAATAAAAAACAGATTAATTAATAACATTTACTTACCTTTATTGAAGAGAGTTGCAGGCATCTGGAAGATAGGGTAATGAGGTAATGAGTAATGAAGGTCCTGTTGGGCATTTTCTTCCAAAACAGGCTTGTTTCATCACAATTAAACACTTGTTGGGGAGGAATTCTTCAGCCTCTACGAAGGGAATCCCCACTCCCTGCATGCCTGCTACACTCCCTGCATGCCTGCTACATTCCCTGCATGCCTGCTACACTCCCTGCATGCCTGCTACACTCCCTGCATGCCTACTACACTCCCTGCATGAATGCTACACTCCCTGCATGAATGCTACACTCCTGCATGAATGCTACACTCCCTGCATGAATGCTACACTCCCTGCATGAATGCTACACTCCCTGCATGAATGCTACACTCCCTGCATGAATGCTACACTCCCTGCATGAATGCTACACTCCCTGCATGAATGCTACACTCCCTGCATGAATGCTACACTCCTGCATGAATGCTACACTCCCTGCATGAATGCTACACCCCGCATGAATGCTACACTCCCTGCATGAATGCTACACTCCCTGCATGAATGCTACACTCCTGCATGAATGCTACACTCCCTTTCATGAATGCTACACTCCCTGCATGAATGCTACACTCCCTGCATGAAAGCTACACTCCCTGCATGAATGCTACACTCCCTGCATGAATGCTACACTCCCTGCATGAATGCTACACTCCCTGCATGAATGCTACACCTGCATGATGCTACCACTGGGAGTGCCACTAGGAAGCTTCTTTGGACCCATGGTGACTTATTTCACAGTGACAATCACTAAACCACCAATAAACACAACAAATTTATTGTGAATGTTTGAAAGAGCACAGTGGGTAATGTTCTCTCAATGGTAAACAATGCTTTACTGGCGTCCTGCGCAGGCCCAGGGCAGGCGCGGGGCAGGCAGACAGGTCTGATATGTTTCGCTACAGAGTCCATTTTCGCTACCAAGCGAAAAAGCTTTGTTACATGATTTTTCGTTATATGGTCCTTTCGTTAGTCGGGGTCCACTGTACATACATTGACATTAAAGACACACACAGAATGAATTTAATTGTAATAAATATGACAACAATTATAAAAATATAAGTAAATCAAAGAATAGCATGGTAAATGACAATAAAAAAATTAATTGGGTTAAAGTTTCGATGAAAGAAAATAAGTTCCCATGGCATGACAGTCTTGTCTCTCTCAATCCCATTACTAGACATCAGGTTTTTTTCTTCTGTTAGCCCATTAAATCAAGGGTATACTATGCAGAAAATTTAAAAAAAAATTGTTTTACTCTAAAAATTTTAACAGATTGGTTGCATGGAATTGGACTTGGTTCGACTCTATGAAGTAGTGGAGCAACATGGAGGCCTCATGTCTGTCATTGAAAAAGAACTTTGGGGTAAAGTTGCAGACACTTGTAGAATCCCACGCTCAGCACAGGAGAGACTAGCCAAGCTTGACTTCATCTATTGTAAATATCTTCTTCCATATGCTACACTATCCCAAGGTTAGAAATCTTCTTTATAATATTTGTGCATCTTTAAGTTGGATTCACTGTTATGCATTACATACTGTATATTATCAATCACAACATATCTTATGACTGTAAACCACCCAAAAATATTAAAAAAATATTAAAATATCACCACCATGTTGTTAGGGTTTGCATCCCTGAGTGACTCTTGAGATCAACTGAATTCTCAGGCTGTTTTGACTCGTTTAACCTTGCCAACTCCATCTGGTCTACAGTACCTAACTGTTGCAAGTTTGACTACCAGTATGCTTTTGTAAATTTATTTAATTTAATTCATGCTAATAGTTTTTCTTAAAAGATCTGCAATACAATGGTTGCTTACGTTGCACTAATTAATCTAAAGAACATAAATAAATAATAGAGTTACATTCCACATTCTGTTAGTATTACTAAAGCATTTGAAGAGTTTTAGGAGGTTAATGTGGGCCTACTGAGCCAAGTTTGGAGGTACAGTTAGCAAGGTTTATCATCTGGCTTGCATGTAGCAGGCAGCATCAGTTGGCATTTTAGTGTTGGCACCCAGAGATAGCTATGCCACATAGAGCTATGTCCGGGAACTGTTGAGATAAGGGCCAACTCTGACTGGCTCCCATAAATATTGTGAGATTGCAAATTTCTACTGTAATCTAATTCTCAATACATATCTAGAATTCTGTATACTTTTATTTTGTATGATCTATTCCTGGGGGCCTATGTCATTAAGTGGAAGAGAAAGTAATACATTTTAACACCCCTTCCTCAAAATATTACTGTTGATACTATGATAGTATAACAGGGGCAGCACTAGCAGGAGACTTGACCATACATCTTCCTTCATTTTATTAGCCAAGTAAACCTTATTTTCCCTTACTCCAGAATGTGTGGTATAATCTCTACAAGATGTACACAAATAACCCGCACTTGGGAGACTGAAACTTATGACACCGTTTCGGTCAACTTGGACCATTAACTATTTCTTGCATACCCCCCTCTGTGCCCCTTTTCACCACTGCTCTTATTATTATCATCACCTCTATCACTGTTGCACTACTACTATTTACTGCTGCTGTTGCTGTTGCTTCCACCACTGCTACTAACTTCCACTACTGCTACTGCATCATTACTACTCCCTCCTCCAATTCTACCATTTTGCCCCTGCCCCCCCCCCCTCCCATATATTTCTAGCCCCCCTATGTGCTTCGCTGTGTAACTAATTGATGGTCCAAGTTGGACCTAAGTGCAGGTCATTTGTGCAGATGACTAGTTTTTGCTTCATTAAACTTCATTAAGTGCCCATATTTATTCCTGTGTTGTATGCCAGCATTGTTGTAGACATCACATCTGCAGGCATTTCTGTGTTCATAAATTCTAATACTTAATGACCTAGCAATTTCTCCCATATACTTCTTGTTTCATCTACCATGTGATATTATATATACTGCTGCACTGGTCAAAGTTTCTCTCTTGTGTTTCTTCAAGTTTCTGATTGAAGAGGAAAGTTGGTGGCTATTTGATGGGTTGATTGTTAAATAGTTTAGCCACATTAAATGCCACGTTACTTTCCAACAAAATGAATCTGGTGCTTCCATCTGCAAAAATGACCTACAGAGTTCATGTGAAAGTTGCTTGAAGCTGCCTTAATTTCACAACTGACACAATCCCGAGAGGTATGGAAGCTTCAGTGTTTCCAGACTTTTGGCAAAAGATTGTAATCCATGTTAGAATTAGCTATTAATGACTATTTTCATATTTCCTGCTTGTTTAATTGTATATTAACAAATACTTTTTTTTTTTTTTGCAAATTAGAGGAAGAGATCAACTTTTAGCAGAAGTTGACTCATTCATCCCGTAACCAAATGGGCATAGTGGAGGAGGGCAAGAAACTTCGTTCTTCAGACAATGATGAAGAGGAGGAGGAAGAAAGCCTTTATTTTTTAAAGGGAATATAATTTTTATTCCCCTTTTTTTTTTTAAAAAGAATTACTGTTGTGCCGAACAGTAAAGGTCATGGGGTTTTAGATTGCTTATTTAACAAATTTTCAGAGTTCAGTTTTAAATACCTGTATTCAGTGGTTTCAGTATTTACTACCTTTTGGATCCATTTTATATCCCAAAAAACCCTTTTTATTGGCAATTATAACACAAAAGCCCTGTTAAAAAAAAAGAATATTCATTTCTTTTATCTTGCAGGGGAAGGCCCGCTCTAATACTTTTATGTTTTCCCCCGGGAAAACTGAACACAGTGGCAACCTGATCCTGCTGCTCTAGAAGTAGATGAAAGATACTGGTCACTAATAGTCAATGGTACCCCCCATGTATGTGTTCTATTTTAAGCATTGACATAGAGCTTTTTTGGGTCCCCAATCATCGAATGTCACCTTTAGCAAAACATCCAGGGAAACCCAAAAAAAACCTTTGCCAGAATCCTAACTCCATTCAAAAAGTAGGAACAATTTTTGGGTTGGTGGACATCATTCATATATTGTCAACTTAATTGTAAGATTTTTTAAATTTTTTTTTTTTTAACACACTGGCCATCTCCCGCTGGGAGGGTAACCTGAAAAAGAAGACACCTGTCTGAAACTCTTACTAAAAAAAAAATTTTTTCCCATTTTTATATTCATCAGCTGTTTCTCTAAATTATTCTTATAAAAAAAAAGAAGTGCACCCACTTTCAAATTGTAAGCATTTTTTGTAAATACATTGACTATAAGATTGTTGGATAAAGGAAAAGTTTGTAAAAATTTTCCAAAAATGGTATTTATTAGGTACTCCTATACCCCTGGTCATTAATGCAAATATTTAAAAAACCAGTCACAGGGCAGCACCTCATGCAAAAAAGCATGCAGACATGGTCAAGGGGTTAATTTTTTCAGAAAACATCAGAAGGGGGAAAGAAATATGATTAAAGTGACTGATTGGGAAACGATTGTTGGTCCCCCAGATGAAGTAGTCTGAGTATCTCAGAAACTGCAGACCCTGGGATTTTCACCACAAAAAAAAACCAAAACTTCCATTAGAGCAGTTCTGTGGGGGAAAATTCTGAAAATTTGAAAGAGTTCGGGGGGAAAATGGCCTGAGTTATTAAACCTGATGGGGAAGGTGACAGTCTCCCCCCCCAATTCTACAATGGTGGTGTATTCGAAAAAGCATCTCTGAATATGAACACATCAAACCTTGAAGTGGATGGGCTACAGCACGAAGACCACATCAGGTTCCACTCTTTCAGCTAAGAACAGGAAACTGAGGTACAGTGCAGGCTCCCCAAAACTGGACAGTTGAAGATGGGGCGATATCTACTAAAACATTTGGGTTTCCCAATGGAACATGCTGGCACATTTGGGATATGGTGTAACGGGGGAGATACAGCATGAATATGTAGCTTTTTTGAGGCCCAAAGGAGGGCCTATCAGTATTAAAAATTTTTATGTACTTAATAAAATGGCCACTGGGGTGTATGCTTATAATGTATATAAGTTTATAATATATAGTTTTTGTAACAGCTGGGAGGGACTTATTCTCAGCTGTGGTATCTGAGCGCCTTGAAAGACAGTGATTATGTAGGGGTTTTGGGGGGAAAAATGTTGAATGATGATGAAAGTATTTTTTTTTTTGGGGTTTTTTCTTTTTTTGGGGGCCCCTGCCTTGGGGGGGTTTGGGATTGTTAAAAAAAAAAAAATTTATTCATTAAAGTGTAGGTTGGCGGGGACAGCCCCCTCAGGAGGTACTACCATCCTGCTAAGTGAGTGTGAAAGGGGAAAACCCTTTTTTTTTAAATGATGGTAGGATTTCGGGTTGTCTTTTTTTTTGTCTCATAAACATGTGGAAAAAAATATTCTTTACTTCTGCTTAAACTTATCACACTACACATGCATGTACACCCATATATTTTACTCACCCATCTAGGTTTTCTTCTATTTTCTTGATAGTTCTTGTTTTCTTGATAGTTCTTGTGTGTCGTGAGGTAACTATAATGCCAGAAGCAAGGGGCAAAACCTTTTTTTCCTGTATAGATTACTAAAGGTAAAAGAAAGACTTTTGTTTTTCTTTTTGAGTTACCTGCTTTGGTGGGATATGGCCATCTTTTAAAAAAAAAAAATGTTTATTACAACTAACCCAAATTTTTCTTCAAATTGTGGGTTGGTGTAATAAACATTACAACCCCAACCCATGGACAGGGTTCCTATCCATGGGTTGGGTTTTGAAACCCCCCAGCCATGATAGTGTGACTAGTCTTCTTTAGCTATTTTGTTTTAACAGCTTTACATATACTATCAGTAACTGTTTAATCTGGAGTTTGAAATTTTTTTATTAATGCCTTTTGCCTGACGGTAGTAATACACTACAAAATTTTCCCCCAATACTAATCAGAAAAAGGTAAATATGAAAGGTCATAGGTCTTTTGTAATGTCTTTCCTAAACTCTTTTCCCCTCCTTGGAAAGTGGAAGCTGGGTAATGGTAAAGGGGGGGTGTATTCCTACTTTAGTATTTTCCTTGCAGGTGTAACTGCCCCCACATTACATGTTGGGATGTTGTTTTCCACTGTGTGCTGGTATTGACCCACACAGTCTACCCTGGATTGAGTCCCTTTCCCCCGGGGGGATCCAAGATATGGCAAGATATCATTTATGTTTACCTATTGTTGATTCGGGGGGTCATTGCCCCCCCCAGATCCCAGATAAAGCATCCTGTTTGATGTCTTGATTGGATAGAATGATGGTGGTAGTGCATGCAGTCCCAAGGAGGCACCACTACCCCCCTAATCAGGGTCCAGCACAAGGAACTTAATCAACTTTTCTCTTGAAGACAGAGGCCTGGGTGTTAAAAACACTTGCCTCCCCTCATTCAGATCTAATCCTTACACAACCCCCGCTGGATGCTTAAGCTCCTAGCACTCAAAATCTCCTTTTTTCCCTCCCAAACCCTTTCTGGGGTGACCCGACCTCTCCCGCCTTCCACCCCCGATTTGTACACTTTTTTCCTTTGTTTTCTTCATCTTCTGCATCCCCAGACCACTTCAATAACACCACCTCAGCCCTCCCGAATTATATCCCTTGGGGACCCCACATTGCCTTTTAATTTTTACAGAAATTTTTTTCATTTTTTTACACCCCCTATTGTCCGGGGCATCTCCCAAACCTTTTGGGGCCCCTCAAAAATTTTGAAACCCCCTCACACATCCACATAGAAATGTTGATCCCTCTCTTGTACATAAAAATTTATCATTTTTAAAGTTCAATTTTTTTTCTAAAATGGAAAAATTTTTTAAACCCAAAAATCTTTTTTTTGTTTGGAGGTAATTACTGAGGAAGTGTACTAAACCTCTTTTTTATTGGAAATGAGTACGTATATATCAAATTAATCAGAATACAGTGGTCCCCCCGGTTTTTACCGAAAAAATTGTTTTCCCCCAAAGCTGCTCAAGTGCCATTCCAGGGAATTTTTCTTCCCCTTTGAAATAATGTCACGAGGTTGTCTTTCAGACCCCCAAAAATACACTTGCCCGCACTTACAAAAAAACACTTACATAAATGTTCGAGTTTGGAGATGCACGAAAACCGAGGGGCCACTGTATTGAGTGAAAATTTGTTTTTTTTACATCTGCCATTTTACATTCCCCTCCTTTTTTAAAAGCTTTTTTTTCTGGGAAATGGATGGGGACCCAGTTTAAATGACTCGGGAAATTCAATGTCATATTCCCCCTTTTTTTTTGCAGGCACTGTCTTCCCCAAACCCCAGAAAATTGTCCATCTTTTCCCTTGAATCATTTCCTGAATATTTAAAAGCAAATTCCAAAGATTTCAAATTGAAAACCATTTGTCT
>WNWK01006599.1:0-103816 GCA_009830355.1 Cherax destructor | reverse complement strand
TTTCTAGACCATTTCCGTTTCTTTCCCCTTTTATCGCAGTTTTACACCATGGTTCAAAGTCATCTGACGGGCGGATTGCAGCAGTTTTGGACACGCACGAGGGCATCTATTACCCTCGGAACAATTTACGGCTGAATTGTATGCCATTTTTTGGGATTTATCCGTATTGCATCTATGCCTGTATCACCAGGGTCGTTTCAGACCCCCTTTTAGTGTTTTTCAGGCTATCCGAAAAATTAAACCCCTCCCCCCCAGTTCTTCGAAATCCCCCTTTTGGGTTACGCCGTATTTTTTGGCAAGCAAAAGATATTGTCTTTTTTTGGGGCCCTTCATGTTGACGACGGGGAATGAAAAAGGAGACACCTCCCTCAGCAGTACATGACCTACCAGTTTCATATAGAGGTTTTCCCTTTCACGGACTATTTTGCGGTCATTGCTACCCACCTTCGCACCGTCTGCCTATGATAGGCTGTGTACATGCGCTGAGCCTCTGACGTCAGCGGGTACCGTGACGTACAGCAAAGGGACCAGCTGTATAAAGATATACTAAACAAGTGTATCTATGATACTGACACGACACCTCCCCTGCACTATCCACCGTCATCTTGCACTCCATACCCTACTAATCGTCCATCTCCCTCTTACAACCCACTCTCCCTGCATCCTACACTAACCTGCAGCGCTGTATAACCCCTGTGGTTTAGCGCTTCTATTTGATTATAATACTAATAATCCAGTGTCTGTTCGACATATCCTGTTGGACTGCCCACTCTATCAACGAGCACGTAGAATTTACCTCCAACGACGTCTTCGCTCTGCGGCCCTTTCTTTACCTTCCCTTCTTACAGATGGACCCTCCTTTAATCCTGACTCTCTCATTGACTTTTTGACAGAAACTGACTTACTACACAAACTCTGAAGATTATAACTCTAGCACCTCCCTCAGTCCCTTCTACCTCGATCTCTTGCTACCCTCCACCCCTGCACTATCCACCGTCATCTTGCACTCCATACCCTACTAATCGTCCATCTCCCTCTTACAACCCACTCTCCCTGCATCCTACAATAACCTGCAGCGCTGTATAACCCCTGTGGTTTAGCGCTTCTATTTGATTATAATAATAATAATAATACCAATGTTCCAGTAATAATGATACCCCTGTAAAAATAATCATAATAATAATAACCCTGTAAAAATAATACGTAATAATAATACCATGTTTAAACTTCACCTCTGAGTCTGACAGATCTCAGCGCACAGCCAGAGTGGAAGGGCACTCTACACGTTCTAGAAATTAAACTGCGCGTCAGCAATTTGCAACGTACTTGCCTAAAGCTTTAATTAGATTTCAAACACAGACTAATAGAAGGAAATCTTATTTATTCTATGGTATTCGTAAAAAAAAGGGTAGGTTATTAAAACTTGTTAAGTTACTTTTCTTATTTTCATTTTTATTTAACTTAAATGTCTATTTGTCTATTGATTACAATAGAATCTGCAGGTACTCTTGTACCTAAACAAGTTTAGGTAGATATGGAGAACACAAAGAGACAATACCACGACTGGAACAATACACAAATAACCCACTCATAGGAAAAAGGAGGTCTTCTATGTGCGGGTTACTTGTGTAGGTGGATATACTGTACTGTATTTGCTAGTAGGTGATTTTTAATTTAGTTTTATTCATCATTACAAATGTTTTTCATATAAAGAATTTACATTATTGCATATTACATGTAAAGATCAATGAATATACACAGTGGTGAAGGTGAAAGTTTCTAGCATGTAAGAATTCTGGTAAATGCATTGTACTTAGCCATATAAGTGACTGTGCATTACAATAATTGTCGTGATGTATATTTTTGGGGAAGGAGTAAAAATCTTTACTTAGCAATGTTATAAATTTGTTTTACCCTTTTGCTGCACAGCGTGCATAATTGTGAAGATAAATTCATTTTCCTTGTCTGCATAAAGAGTATTTTTGACATGGAATCTTAAAATACTGTAGCTCTAAGACCCCTGCCACTTCACAAGACTCATACTCCACTATATGTTACCATCTCTTAACCAGAGTTACATATCCTGAAATTAACACTGCCAGTTGGCACCACCCGGAGAATCCGTGTAAACATTAAAGAGTCCATATTTTTGTTTTGAACTAAAAAAAAAAAAGAAATATTTGTTGTATATACTACGTACTGTACAGTAGACCCCCGAGTTTCGTAAGGTTCTTATTTCGTAAACATCGTGTTTCGTAAGCTTTTTTCGATTTCGAGAATCGTAAGCTGGCTCGTGTTTCGTAACGTATTAGACCTGTCCGCCTGCTCCGCACCTGCGCAGAACGCAGGATGCCCGCCAGTGAAGCGTTGTTTACCATTGAGAGAACATTACCCAGCCCGCTCTTTCAAATATTCACAATACATTTGGTGTCGTTTTTGGTGGTTTAGTGACTGTCACTGTGAAATAAGTCACCATGGGTCCAAAGAAGCTTCCTAGTGGCACCCCTGTGGTAGCATTCATGCAGTGAGTGTAGCATTCATGCAGTGAGTGTAGCAGGCATGCAGGGAGTGTAGCAGGCATGCAGGGAGTTTAGCAGGCATGCAGGGAGTGTAGCAGGCATGCAGGGAGTGTAGCAGGCATGCAGGGAGTGTAGCAGGCATGCAGGAGTAGCAGGCATGAGGATGTAGCATTCATGCAGGAGTTTAGCAGGCATGCAGGGAGTGTAGCATTCATGCAGGGAGTTTAGCAGGCATGCAGGGAGTTTAGCAGGCATGCAGGGAGTGTAGCATTCATGCAGGGAGTTTAACAGGCATGCAGGGAGTTTAGCAGGCATGCAGGGAGTTTAGCATTCATGCAGGGAGTTTAGCAGGCATGCAGGAGGTTTAGCAGGCATGCAGGGAGTGTAGAATTCATGCAGGGAATTTAGCATTCATGCAGGGAGTTTAGCAGACATGCAGGGAGTTTAGCATTCATGCAGGGAGTTTAGCATTCATGCAGGGAGTTTAGCATTCATGCAGTGAGTGTAGCATTCATGCAGTGAGTGTAGCATTCATGCAGTGAGTGTAGCATTCAGGCAGTGAGTGTAGCAGGCATGCAGGGAGTGTAGCATTGATGCAGGGAGTTTAGCATTGATGCAGGGAGTTTAGCATTGATGCAGGGAGTTTAGCATTGATGCAGGGAGTTTAGCATTGATGCAGGGAGTTTAGCATTGATGCAGGGAGTTTAGCATTGATGCAGGAGTTTAGCATTCATGCAGGGAGTGTAGCATTCATGCAGGGAGTGTAGCATTCATGCAGGGAGTGTAGCATTCATGCAGGGAGTGTAGCATTCATGCAGGGAGTGTAGCATTCATGCAGGGAGTGTAGCAGGCACGCAGGGAGTGTAACAGGCACGCAGGGAGTGTAGCAGGCACGCAGGGAGTGTAGCAGGCACGCAGGGAGTGTAGCAGGCACGCAGGGAGTGTAGCAGGCACGCAGGAGTGTAGCAGGCACGCAGGGAGTGTAGCAGGCACGCAGGGAGTGTAGCAGGCACGCAGGGAGTGTAGCAGGCACGCAGGAGTGTAGCAGGCACGCAGGGAGTGTAGCATGCACGCAGGGAGTGTAGCAGGCACGCAGGGAGTGTAGCAGGCACGCAGGGAGTGTAGCAGGCACGCAGGGAGTGTAGCAGGCACGCAGGGAGTGTAGCAGGCACGCAGGGAGTGTAGCAGGCACGCAGGGAGTGTAGCAGGCACGCAGGGAGTGTAGCAGGCACGCAGGGAGTGTAGCAGAGAGTGGGGATTCCCCTTCGTAGAGGCTGAAGAATTCCTCCCCCAACAAGTGTTTAATTGTGATGAAACAGGCCTGTTTTGGAAGAAAATGCCCAAGAGGACCTTCATTACTCATTACCCTATCTTCCAGATGCCTGCAACTCTTCAATAAAAGTAAGTAAATGTATATATATATTATTTTTAATTATTTTATATGTGAATATTTTTTTGTGGAACGGATTAATTGTAGTATTTACATTATTTCTTATGGGAAATAATGGTTCGAATTTCGTAAACTTCATGTTAAGTAATAGCTCCTGGAACGGATTAATTACGAAACTCGGGGGTCCACTGTATATCAATATTTTTTACTACCGGCTGTCTTCCACCTAGGTAGGGTGACTTCTTGTCAGAAGTGTACAGGCAGTCATTACAATTCAGCTGACTCCAAACTGTAACATTCCCACACCTTCAGAGTGCAGGCACTGTACTTCCAACCACCTTTAAATCTTAGTCTTTCTTCTTTTTTTATATAGTGGAACTATGCAGACACTTTACCAATCATTGAACAAACATACCAGCCACTCCAAAACTATATCCACACTTTCTTTTAACATTTTATTTATTTTTATTAACACATCGGCCGATTCCAACCAAGGCAGGGTGGCCCGAAAAAGAAAAACTTTCATCATCATTCACTCCATCACTGTCTTGCCAGAGGGGTGCTTTACATTACAGTTATAAAACTGCAACATTAACACCCCTCCTTCAGAGTGCAGACACTGTACTTCCCATCTTCAGGACTCAAGTCCGGCCTGCCGGTTTCCCTGAATCCCTTCATAAATGTTACTTTGCTCACACTCCAACAGCACATCAAGTATTAAAAACCATTTGTCTCCATTCACTCCTATCAAATACGCTCACACATGCTTGCTGGAAGTCCAAGCCCTTTTAACATCTCTGTCTTAATTCCATTTGTCCCTCACATTCATTTATGGCACTTCCTTGCTCCTATTTGTAGTGCTGAAAACCATGGGAGAAATTCCCATGGTCGGCATTACTGCTGTGATCCTCTCTAAAATATTTTTTGTCAGAAATATTGCTTTCCATTGTATGAATGTTAATAAGGATAATAATTATGGTGTAAGTTAACCAAAAACCTGACTTCAGGCAATATTATTTAATCTAGCAATCTTCAGAGGTGTCAAGATTGATTTGCCTTATGTTACAGGCTCAGCTCTTATATGAACACTTTTCTTACAGATACACAGAGCAGTACTGGAGAAGAGATCGAATTTAGCAGATTGGCAACAGAACCCTCTGAGATGTCCTCAATAACAGCCTTTGCCAAGAAAACTGCCATGGAGTAAACACAACTGTTGTGGAAAATATTTGTATGGGTCTTAAGTGTAGTTTTTAACTTTTACATTTAGATTTTTAAGGTATATTATATATGTAAATATTTATATATTTATAAATATATACAGTGGTACCCTGAGTTTTGTACTTTATTCGTTCCAGAAGGCTGTTCGAGTGCCGTTACTGAACGAATTTGTTCCCATGAGGAATAATGTAAATTAGATTAGTCCATTTCAGACCCCATAAATTACACTTACAAAGGCACTTACATAATTGTTCGAGTTGGGAGCAGTACGAAACTCGAGGTACCACTGTATTATACATATATGTATATAATATTTATTTATATTTATATACATTTATATTTATATTATACTGTATATATTTCTTACAATTTGTTTTACTTTACAATTTATGTGAGTATCCAAAATTTTCACAAAACAAAAAAAAATACGTATTGCCATTCTTATACCTCTGCAGTGCACAAAGGCTTTTCTTCCATGTGTTTGATCATGTGAATGTTCAAACACCAGTCATGAATAGACATTTCTCACCTTTTTTCTTTTAATTATTTATGACTGATGCATTCGTGTGTATATTGTTTGATAACCACACGAAATTACCCATGATATAGTAGCTAATGTACGATAATCTGTTAGAAATTCTCAGTTTAATGTGTAGTTTTTTAGTATTACTGTTTAATCATTATATACAGTGACTGAGTGTTATTATGAAAGTGTTAATCAAAATTTGGAAGATAAATAAATGTATCCTGAAGAAACTTTTCATAATGTCCACTCTAGTGACACAACTTTAAATCTCAGTCTTTAGTGAGTAATATACACTTTTTCTATTATTAATAGTAGTAGTAGTGATAGTAGTATCAATATTATTAATATTGTCATTATTATATTGGATTGTGTTTGGCAAACCTCAAAAGTATCTACATAATACCAAAAAGGTGTGCAATACCATTTTTGTTAAGGCTGGTAGGTTCGTAAGACATTTTTTAATTGTATCATTGCTGTCTTGCCTTGATCAGAATTTGAAAGTCATAATAAAGAATACAATATGAGCTGCATCTGGTGACCTGAAATTGCCCTGGGGGATAACAGTTGTTTTTACCATATTATACAGTGTAGTATTGTGTTTCAATGACCTTACTTTATTTGTAGAGAAAACTCTGCTCTTCTGTTGTGTTATGGGAAATGTTTTTATATGAATGCAGTAATTTTGGATTTCTGTGATGATTTCTTTGCCGAATGAGAGAAGTGACGAGAGAGAGAGAGAGTACGCCATTTTATTCCATACTCTTTCTTAAGAAGATTTATAAAAAATTATTTTAGAACTACATCACCTTTCAGATTTGGCAATCATATTAGGAAACACAGAAATAAAGTTTAATATTTTGAATGTTTCCAAAAGATTGTAGAAAGATTGGAGAAAGTAAACTCCAAGTTTTGCCAAAAATAAATATAAGACATTAACATAGCATTTTTGAATTCTTCACTACTGAACATGACTGTTTATTTTATAGATTTTGGTGTAATGAAAGGGTAAAATTTTGAGCAGTTACATATACAGTGGACCCCCGGTGTTCGTGATTTTTTCATTCCAGAATGCTGTTAAAGTGCCATTACCAAACAAATTTATTCTCATAAGGAATAATGTAAATTAGACTAGTCCTTTTAGACCCCCAAAAATACACTTACAAAAGCACTTACAAAAATACACTTACATAATTGTTCGAGTTTGGAGCATCACGAACACCGGGGGTCCACTGTACTGTATTCACAATTTTTTTATTTGAATTCAAAATGTTTACTATAATGAAACACTTAGGTATTCACAAACTCCAAACTCTGCCTGATTAAAAATATCATGGTAGATTATTCAGAATTAACACCTGATTCAGGAACCTTTGCATTGAATCTCATAATTGTGCAAAAGTGTGAAAATGCTGCCTGTTGGATATTTTTTTTTTTTTTGCAAGAAATTATGAAACTTTCAAATGACAGACTAACAATAATTATTCATCAAGAAAATTAATTAAGCCACTTGCCTTTCTTTTTGAAACCGAATCTGCTTAAATTATTTTATGAAGAGCACTTCATTAATGTTCCTTTAATTTGATAAATTACCTTTACACCTCCATGATGAAAATTGCTGCTGGGTAAACTTTTTTTGTACACCCTGCAATATGTCTGCTCCTTTATTTCGATGCCAAGGAGGAATACAATGCAGACAAATTTGCAGTAATGATATACATGTTTCATTAGTTTATTCAGTGATGAGCTTAGTAGTGTAGAGGGCAGGTACAGAATGAAGATACCATATCTTAATTTATTGACATGTTTGGTTTTGTCAGCCCACTCATCATATGTTTGGTGCTTTTTTGTGAGTAATATCATTAGATGCTGACTTGCTATTTTTATCCTTCATTCAGCTGTGTTCTTCCAATCAAGTTGCCAAATTGAGTTTGAAAGTTTTCAATATGACAGGAACTTTGTTTAAGAGATTTAATTCTCTCTTCACAGGTGTTTCAAGTGTCTTACAGCACTAATCATCAAACACACAAAACAAAATAATTATTTTTCTTATTCACTAAAATTTTAATATCGAGTTTTTATTAATACCTTAATATGTTAAATTAGTGCTCTAATAGCAATCCTTATTCATTATTAAAATATTGAAGAGTAAAGTACAGTTCAATGAAAAGAACAAAAATGGCCATGGTGAAAGACAGAGACAATAGATTGGCCATTAATCCTGAATCCTATCCTTGAGGGTCCAAATTTTATCCCTCCTTCCTCCACATTAGTTATTATACAAAGTGGGTTGCATGGGACTGCAATTCGCTCAAAGAGTCCTGGACACCTATAAACTCCATGTATTTATACTTTGCTTCAGTAATTCATATTGCATTTTTCAATCAAATATTTTTGCATTTTTCTCCTTGAAAAAAGGTAGCCTCTCACGTTATGCATGTGCTTCTAAGCCCTGTAAGCTCTAACGACCAGTTGCCATTGTGCAGTGAACATCTGCTGGTGGAAAAATGTGTAAAATATCTTTAGTGATTCTTGGCCACATTATTGATTTTCCTGCCATTAAGGTAAAGAAAGATGTCCAGCATAATAAGGTCTTGTGCCTCTTATATTTTATATGAAATGTAGTTTTGTACTGTAATTTAAATTCCTATTCATAGTAGCTGGGTCTCACTGCATGATCCAAGTTATGTTGAGCTGAATGTCATATATATATATATATAGTGTGTAGTATAAAGTGACTGAATGCACAGTTAGGAAATGTATTGTAGAAATCATAAAAACTTCAATACTTTTGTTTAGTTGTTATTAACAGTAGTTTAGCACCATATATCTTGACTGATAACACCTACATAAACTAGAGTAAATGATTTTGATTATGGAAGTTGTCTTTTATCATAGAAAGGAATCTGGTATGTACCATTGAGAAAGAGCTTTTATTTATCCTTGTAACTGAGCAAGATAGGAGATAGAAGTCAAGGTAGGAAGAATAAATTCATTGCCTCTCAGTGAAAAATCAGAGTAAATAATTATAGGAAAATTTTAACAATCTGAGAAGATAATTAAAATAAATAAATTTTGTACTAAAAGAAGTTCTTTATTAAAGTCATTGTAAGTACTACGTACCGCCCATGACTGCTTTGTACCACCAGGAGATGGAAATATTGTCTAGATACAGTATTATTTTTAGCCCTTAATTCATTCAGACATTCATTGTGCATCGAATGCTTTAAAAAAAATACCTAAGTATTAGTACAGTGGACCCCTGAGTTTCGGTCATAATTCATTCCAGAAGGCTGTTCAAGTGCCATTACCGAACGAATTTGTTCCCTTAAGGAAAAATGTAAATTATGTTAGTCCTTTCAGACCCCCAAAAATACACATACAAAAGCACTTACAATATTAAACTTACATAATTGTTCGATTTCCAAGGTGACCGAAACTCGGGGGTCCACTGTATAAAGAAAATTATAAAAGGGGCATTGTAGAATACTGCACACATGAAGGAATGCAGATAAATATTGTGAATATGAAAAACAGAATAAAGGGTATTTACCTTGGATTATAAGGCTCTTCTTTCAACAAACCGGCCATATCCCACCAAGACAATTATAAGGGTAACACACCAAAACTGAGAGGGGATGTGAGAAAATAAATGAGTGCGAAGTTCAAACTAAATTCTTCATTAAATTAGAAATGGATATGTTTATTTGTGCTTCTTTGAGATTTATTAAGGATATTTTGAGTTTAATGGCAAATAATTATAACTTTTTTTATTCTTTTCAATTTAAAAAAAATTCTTACTGAATTTATGAAACCATTTCCATGTGCTTGTGGAAGCTACTCATTATATATACTAAACAACCTTTAATGTACTTTATCTACTAGGGTGATTAATGAAGTACAGTACTGTAATTAAACTATATATATTTGATATAATATTTTTTGAAGGGAAAAAAAAGTACAGTATTATGAAACAATTGGCAAGTTAACTTGGATATGGTTTTGACTGAATGAATTAACTCCTGGTAAGGAGGGGTCTGAGATAGTGACAGCTGGGAGGGACTTTTCTCAGCTGTCGTATCTGAGCTCCTCTGCAAAGACAGTGATTATGTATGAGTGTGGTGAAAGTGTTGAATGATGATGAAAGTTTTTTCTTTTTGGGGATTTTCTTTCTTTTTGGGTCACCCTGCCTCGGTGGGAGACGGCCGACTTGTTGAAAAAAAAAAAAAAAAAAAAAAAAGGGGGAAAATAGTATTCAGCAATAGACTATTTTTTCTAATGCATGCCATTAAATATTAAGCTAGGAATGAGATCGTTGTGAGTATGAGGAGAGTACAGTATAACTGATCAGGGATATTGTTAGTTCCTTTAAGAGTGTTCTTTGTATCGGAAGAATTAGCACAAATAAAAATCCATAATGAGATTTTTCTGGCTTGTGGAATAATGTTTTATATAAAGTGTTGTGAAAGCTCTGTTACTATACATAATATAGGTCATATTTGCATGTATAGTTTGAAAACATACTGGTACTTATGATTTATTGATGAAACTTACTAGTTCTTTCTACTCTGAAAAATAAATCACTATTGTATATAAAAATTTCAAAGACATTGAAGGTGCTGTACTGCATGTACTGTGCCTTTGGTGGCTAGTTTCTAATCTGTCCTCTGACAGTGCTATATAGAAAGATTTCATGAGTTTATCCAGAAAGTATTCTTGTTTATTTTGATGTGTTACCCTAACTTTTGTTTCTGAAAAACATACAAATAATTTTATATGTGATACCTCATGCTACTTAAGAGATGTACAGTACTGTAAGAATGATAGAATAAATCTTTTCTCTATGCTGGTTTATACTTTATATTTTATCACAGAGGTTTTCTTTATTAAGCTTGCCAACTATAGTATTTAATTTATAATATTAAATTTAGCTTAATAGACTGTGAATACTTAATGATTTATCACAAATAGTTCCTATCAGTAGTTATTTAAACTTAATTTCATTGAAGCTAGTAAAAGTGAATATGGTACCTAAAATGTGAATTTATATCTTATAATTTTTGTGAAATTTTGTAGTATTATAAGTTATTTTTACTAGAAATTGTTTAATGGTAGATACTTTCTCTGTATTACTTAGGAGCAGTGCATTTCTAGTTTTCCAAATAAATTTTTTTTCTGCCGTGTGATTTTACTCTCATTTGTAATCCTGTAAGTCTCTAGTTTCCTTCAAAGAGTTGAGGGTAACACTACTCTCACTAACATATTGTACATGCCAAACTTATGGTGAGGCACCCAAAAATACAAAAAATGATTAGGTTGCATTGACAGTACAGCATAATTCAGTACTGTCCTGTTTATCAAGGTACATGAGTAAGACATGTAACAGTTTGGTATCTTGATTGACAAGACGTTTTGCCTGCTCTGCAGGCTACTTCATTTGTAATGTAGAGGAGACAGCAGAAGTCGTGGAGGTGTAGGTGTGAGGCGGTCAGTCCCTCAGCCTTTCTGTATTCAGTTCCATAGCCTCAAAAGTGAAGGTGAAGCATAAGAAAGCAGCTTTTTATACTGCCAGAAGGGAGATGTGGATGGCATCACAGAAGGTGGGTCACTAGTAGAACTAAGAACATGGAAATTAAGGAATACTGCAACAAGCCTACTGGCCTATGCTGGGCAGATCAAAACTAAATCTCACTCACAACTAGTGGTTGAGCAATGAAGTTGTAGAAGATGCCTTTGTATTGCTGTGTCAGACAAGTATCATTATATTAATTGTATATACCAACACACACATGAGTAAGACACATGCAACAATTTGGTGCCTTCAGTGACGACATTTCGCTTGCTCAGTAGGTGTCTTCAGTCAAAACATAGAGGAGGCAGCAGAAGTTGTGGAGATGTAGATAAAAGGACCAACTTATATGGGTGTGGAGCATGGGTAGTGAATGCTGCAGCAAGGAGGAGGCTGGAGGCAGTGGAGATGTAGTGTCTTAAGGGCAAATTGTGGTGTAAATACGTATCGTGTAGAGAATTCGTCATGTGGAAGTGTAGAATTACTAAAAGTATTATTCAGAGGGCTGAAGAGGGGTTGTTGAGGTGGTTTGGTCATTTAGAGAGGATGGAGCTAAATAGGATGACTGAGGGTGTATAAATCTTCAGTGAAGGGGAAGAAGGGTAGGGGTCATCCTAGGAAAGGATGGAGGGAGTAAAAGAGGTTTTGTGTACAAGGAGCTTGGATATACAGCAGGTATGACAGATAGAAGTGAATGGAGACGAATTGTTTTTGGGACCTGATGAGCTGAGTCTTTTTTCTGTCTCATAAACACGCTGGATAACAGGTATATCTAGCTACTTCTACTTACACTTTAGGTCACACTACACTGGCATACACATGCATATATATACATACACACATCTAGGTTTTTCTTCTTTTTCTTAATAGCTCTTGTTCTTTTTATTTTCTCTATTGTCCATGGGGAAGTGGAAAAGAATCTTTCCTCCGTAAGCCATGCGTGTCGTATGAGGCGACTAAGATGCCGGGAGCAATGGGCTAGTAACCCCTTCTCCTGTACAAATCTACTAAAAACGAGAAGAAGAAAAACTTTATAAAATTGGGTTGTCTGAATGTGCGTGGATGTAGTGCGGATGATAAGAAAGAGATGATTGCCGATGTTATGAATGAAAAGAAGTTGGATGTCCTGGCCTAAGCGAAACAAAGCTGAAGGGGTAGGCGAGTTTCAGTGGGGAGAAATAAATAAGATTAAGTCAGGAGTATCTGAGAGAGTTAGAGCTAAGGAAGGGAGTAGCAATAATGTTGAAGGATCAGTTATGGAAGGAAAAGAGGGAATATAAATGTGTAAATTCAAGGATTATGTGGATTAAAATAAGGGTCGGATGCGAAAAGTGGGTCATAATAGCGTGTATGCACCTGGAGAAGAGAGGAGTGTAGAGGAGAGAGAGATTTTGGGAGATGTTAAGCGAATGTATAGGAACTTTTGAACCAAATGAGAGAGTAATTGTGGTAGGGGACCTAAATGCTAAAGTGGGAGAAACATGCAGAGAGGGTGTAGTAGGTAAGTTTGGGGTGCCAGGTGTAAATGATAATGGGAGCCCTTTGATTGAACTTTGTATAGAAAGGGGTTTAGTTATAGGTAATACATATTTTAAGAAAAAGAGGATAAATAAGTATACAAGATATGATGTAGGGCGTAATGACAGTAGTTTGTTGGACTATGTATTGGTAGATAAAAGACTGTTGAGTAGACTTCAGGATGTACATGTTTATAGAGGGGCTACAGATATATCAGATCACTTTTTAGTTATAGCTACAGTGGGAGTAAAAGGTAGATGGGATACAAGGAAAATAGAATCAGTAAGTAAAAGAGAGGTGAAGGTTTATAAACTAAAAGAGAGGCAGTTAGGGTAAGATATAAACAACTATTGGAGGATAGATGGGCTAGTGAGAGTGTAGGCAATGGGGTCGAAAATGTATGGGGTAGATTTAAAAATGTAGTGTTAGATTGTTCAGCAGAAGTTTGTGGTTACAGGCGAGTGGGTGCGGGAGGGAAGAGGAGCGATTGGTGGAATGATGATGTAAAGAGAGTAGTAAGGGAGAAAAGTTAGCATATGAGAGGTTTTTACAAAGTAGAAGTGATGCAAGGAGGAAGAGTATATGGAGAGAAAAGAGAGGTTAAAGAGTGGTGAAGCAATGTAAAAAGAGCAGATGAGAGAGTGGATGAGATGTTATCAGCAAATTTTGTTGAAAATAAGAAAAAGTTTTGGAATGAGATTAATAAGTTGAGGAAGCCTAGAGAACAAATGGATTTGACAGTTAAAAATAGGAGAGGAGAGTTATTAAATGGAGAGTTAGAGGTATCGGGAAGATGGAGAGAATATTTTGAGGATTTGTTAAATGTTGATGAAGACAGGAAGCTGTGATTTCGTGTGTAGGGCAGGAGGAATAACATCTTGTAGGAGTGTGGAAGAGCCAGTTGTGGGTGTAGGGAAGTTCGTGAGGCAGTGGGTAGAATGAAGGGGGTAAGGCAGCTGGGATTGATGGGATAAAGATAGAAATGTTAAAAGCAGGTGGGGATATAATTTTGGAGTGGTTGGTGCTATTATTTAATAAATGTATGGAAGAGGGTAAGGTACCTAGGGATTGGCAGAGAGCGTGTATTGTTCCTTTGTATAAAGGCAAAGGGGACAAAAGAGAGTGCAAAAATTATAGGGGAATAAGTCTGTTGAGTGTACCTGGTAAAGTGTATGGTAGAGTTATTATTGAAAGAATTAAGAGTAAAACAGAAAGCAGGATAACAGATGAACAAGGGGCTTTAGGAAAGGTAGGGGTGTGTAGACCAAGTGTTTACAGTGAAACATATAGGTGAACAGTATTTGGATAAGGGTAAAGATGTTTTGTGGCATTTATGGATTTGGAAAAGGCGTATGATAGGGTAGATAGGGGCAATGTGGCAGATGTTGCAGGTGTATGGAATAGGAGGAAGGTTACTGAAAGCAGTGAAGAGTTTTTATGAGGATAGTGAGGCTCAGGTTAGAGTGTGTAGGAGGGAAGGGGACTATTTCCCAGTAAAAGTGGGCCTTAGACAAGGATGTGTGATGTCACCGTGGTTGTTCAATATATTTATAGATGGGGTTGTAAGAGAAGTGAATGCGAGGTCTTGGCAAGAGGTGTTGGGCTAAAAGATAAAGAAGCAAATACAAAGTGGGAGTTGTCACAGTTGCTTTTGCTGATGACACTGTGCTTTTGGGAGATTCTGAAGAGAAGCTGCAGAGGTTGGTGGATGAATTTGGTAGGGTGTGTAAAAGAAGAAAATTGAAAGTGAATATAGGAAAGAGTAAGGTGATGAGGATAACAAAAAGAATAGGTGACGAAAGATTGGATATCAGATTGGAGGGAGAGAGTATGGAGGAGGTGAATGTATTCAGATATTTGGGAGTGGACATGTCGGCGGATGGGTCTATGAAGGATGAGGTGAATCATAGAATTGATGAGGGGAAAAGGGTGAGTGGAGCACTTCGGAGTCTGTGGAGACAAAGAACCTTGTCCATGGAAGTAAAGAGGGAATGTATGAGAGTATAGTTATACCAACGCTCTTATATGGGTGTGAAGCATGGGTGATGAATGTTGCAACGAGGAGAAGGCTGGAGGCAGTGGAGATGTCATGTCTGAGGTCAATGTGTGGTGTGAATATAATGCAGAGAATTCGGAGTTTGGAAATTAGGAGGAGGTGCGGGATCACCAAAACGATTGTCCAGAGAGCTGAGGAGGGGTTGTTGAGGTGGTTTGGACATGTAGAGAGAATGGAACGAGACAGAGTGACTTCGAGAGTGTATAAATCTGTAGTGGAGGGAAGGCGGGGTAGGGGTCGGCCTAGGAAAGGTTGGAGGGAGGGGTAAAGGAAGTTTTGTGTGCGAGGGCTTGGACTTCCAGCAAGCATGTGTGAGCGTATTTGATAGGAGTGAATGGAGGCATATGGTTTTTAATACTTGACGTGCTGTTGGAGTGTGAGCAAAGTAACATTTATGAAGGGATTCAGGGAAACCGGCAGGCCGGACTTGAGTTCTGGAGATGGGAAGTACAGTGCCGGCACTCTGAAGGAGGGGTGTTAATGTTGCAGTTTTATAACTGTAGTGTAAAGCACCCTTCTGGCAAGACAGTGATGGAGTGAATGATGATGAAAGTTTTTCTTTTTCGGGCCACCCTGCCTTGGTGGGAATCGGCCGATGTGTTTAAAAAAAAAAAAAAAAAAAAAATGAGCTGTTGGAGTGTGAGCAGGGTAATATTTTGTGAAGGGATTCAGGGAAACCAGTTAGCCGGACTTGAATCCTGCTGGTGGGAAGTACAATGCCTGCACTTTACAGGAGGGGTTTGAGATATTGGCTGTTTGGAGTGACATCTAAACTGTCATATCTGGGCGCCTCTGCAAAGACAGTGATTATGTTTGAATGATGGTGAAAGTGTCTTTTTTGGGTCACCCTGCCTCGGTGGGAGACTGCCAACGTGTTGAAAAAAAAAAAATCTTTTCTTTTTCTTTTTCAACATGTTGGCCATCTTCCACAGAGGCAAGGTGACCCAAAAAAGAAAGAAACTTTCACCACCATTCAACACTTTCACCATCATTCAACACTTTCACTATCATTCACACATAATCAGTCTTTGCAGAGGTGTCCAGATACGACAGTTTAGATGACACTCCAAACAGCCAATATCCCAAACTACTCCTTTAAAGTGCAGGCATTGTACTTTCCACCTCAAACCGGCTAACTGGTTTCCCTGAATCCCTTCAAAAATATTGCTCTGCTCACACTCCAACAGCTCGTCAGGTCCCAAAAACCATTCATTTCCATTCACTCCAATCTAATACGCTCACACATGCCTGCTTGCATGTCCAAGCCCCCTTGTACACAAAACATATTATATATATATATATATATATATATATATATATATATATATATATATATATATATATATACTTCCAAGTAAAAGTAGGTCTTAGACAGGGATGTGTGATGTCACCATGGTTGTTTAATATATTTATAGATGGGGTTGTAAAAGAAGTAAATGCTAGGATGTTGGGGAGAGGAGTGGGATTAAATTATGGAGAATCAAGTACAAAATGGGAGTTGACACAGTTGCTTTTTGCTGATGATACTGTGCTTATGGAAGATTCTAAAGAAAAGTTGCAAAGGTTAGTGGACGAGTTTGGGAGGGTGTGTAAAGGTAGAAAGTTGAAAGTGAACAAAGATAAGAGTAAGGTGATGAGGGTATCAAACGATTTAGATAAAGAAAAATTGGATATCACATTGGAGAGAGGGATTATGGAAGAAGTAAATGTTTTCAGATATTTGGGAGTTGACTTATCAGTGGATGGGTTTATGAAGGATGAGGTTAACCATAGAATTGATGAAGGAAAAAAGGTGAGTGGTGCGTTTAGGTATCTGTGGAGACAAAATTTTTTATCTATGGAGGCAAAGAAGGGAATGTATGAAAGTATAGTGGTACTAACACTTATATGGGTGTGAAGCATGGGTTGTAAATGCTGCAGCGAGGAGGCTGGAGGCAGTGGAGATGTCCTGTCTAAGGGCAGTGTGTGGTGTAAATATTATGCAGAGAATTCGGAGTGTGGAAATTAGGAGGTGTGGAGTATTAGTCAGAGGGCTGAAGAGGGGTTGTTGAGGTGGTTTGGTCATTTAGAGAGAATGGATCAAAGTAGAATGACTTGAAGGAAGGAGGGGTGGGGGTCGTCCTCGAAAAGGTTGGAGGGAGGGGGTAAAGGAGGTTTTGTGGGCGAGGGGCTTGGACTTCCAGCAAGCGTGTGAGCGTGTTAGATAGGAGTGAATGGGGACGAATGGTTTTTGGGACATGACGATCTGTTGGAGTGTGAGCAGGGTAACATTTTGTGAAGGGATTCAGGGAAACCAGTAAATTGATTTAGTTGGACTTGAGTCCTGGAAATGGGAAGTACAATACCTGCACTTTAAAGGAGGGGTCTGAGATAGTGACAGCTGGGAGGGACTATTCTCAGCTGTCGTATCTGAGCGCCTCTGCAAAGACAGTGATTATGTATGAGTGTGGTGAAAGTGTTGAATGATGATGAAAGTATTTTCTTTTTGGGGATTTTCTTTCTTTTTGGGTCACCCTGCCTCGGTGGGAGACGGCCGACTTGTTGAATATATATATATATTTATATATATATATATATATATATATATATATATATATATATATATATATATATATATATATATATATATATATATATGACCTAACGTGTTGCTTTTTAACAAAACACATGCTGTCTTTGTAATAAATTATGCTTGTTTAAAACTTAGAGAACGTAGGTACATATTATAATAAAAACGTTATATTGCAAACCTATTATATCCGGAAAATAAATGTTAATTCATTATTACTATGAACAAGTGTATATACAAACCACACTTTTATTTTCTCTTAGATGAAATTGCTGGGATGTATTATGTCCATGTGTGTGAACATTGTGGTGTGTTGGGAGAGAGAGATTAGAGGCGACTTTCTCTGGCCACACCTGCTCTCAGTGCTTCTCTCTTACTGTAACTGTATTAACGTATTATATACAGTATCTGCTGTATCATTGTTTATGCTAAGGGTAAAGATCATTTCCAGCCAAATAAAATACGACTGAACCTGAGGCTTGGTCCTGAGCATTGTATGGTCTAGGGACATCAGGTTTTTTTCTATTTTTTGAATGCTAAACCTTAAAGGGGGTTCTTTGATGCTGGTGAGGGGCTCTTGATCTAGGGAATTGGATCTGTGCTACCCCTGAATTAAGCCTGAATGTCTTCCATCTCCCCCCCCCCACAGGCGCTGTATAATCCATACGGGTTTAGCCAACCGATATGGTATATTTCCATGTAGTGTTTAATTCAGCTGTATCAAGTACTGTTGCTGTACAACACTGGCTCCATTGCTAGCGCACACAGCTTACACACACAGGTCCGTGGTTCGATCCCCAGTACGGGTGGAAACATTAAGACGTGTTTCCTTCAGACACCTGCTGTCCATGTTCGCTTAGCAGTAAAATAGGTACCTGGGTGTTAGCCGACTAGTCAGGGTCGCATCCTGGGGACAAAATTGACCTAATTTGCCCGAAATGCTCTGCATAACAAGGGACTTTCTAAATAGTAGTATGCCATTGATCTTATCTGGTCTGTATACCTTGTACATGTATACTTGTAGAAATAAAGATTATTATTATTATTATTATTATTATTATTATTATTATTATTATTATTAAAGAACCAAACATTAACTTATTAATAATTCCTCTCGTTATATTTTGCTTCCTAAGTGCAGAAATGTAACACTCAATCAATTTCTTGCCGGAGCAGCACCCTCGTTGAAGACTAAATAACATATATTGGTGAAGAAAGTATATAACACTCTCTTACGAGGGTGTTACGCCTGGCTGAGCACCCGCGGGACTTTGACCTCTATAACCGAGCGCGATAAGGGCGTCCTGGACCCGAGGAGGGGAAAATTAACCCAAATCCGCTACTCGGGATGGGAGGGCACGTCAACAACGTAAACTTTATTTATCAAAGCCTCGATTGTCTTTTAATATATGACAAGTGGATGAGGAACTCACCGAGTTGTGTCTGAGGGAGAGAGGGCGAGGCTGGCCTCCTGCCTACCTGCAGGTTGGTTGTTCCGGGGGTCAGCGCCCCCGCGGCCCAGGTTGTAACTGCTGGCCGCACACAATCCAATGTATGAACCATAAGCCCGGCTTCTCAGGTACTGACTTTAGGTATCTGTCCAGTTTCCTCTTCAAGACAGCCAGGGGTCTATTGGTAATTCCCGTTATGTAGGATGGGAGGCTGTTGAACAGTCTTGGGCCCCTAACACTTACTGTGTTTTCTCTTAGTGTACTCATGGCACCCCTGCTTTTCATTAGGGGTCGTGGTTCTTATCTTGCAAACTGGACTTCATGACTAGTTCCCAGTCCTGTCATACCTACTCTTGGAGCTGTGTATGGAATTTGTCTTTTGTATATGAAAGAAAAAAATGAGTGCCAGAGAACTATATAGAAAGCCGCTTGTCATGCTGAGCATTTCCCGCAAATTAGGTCAGTTTTATCCCAGGATGCGACCCACACCAGTCGATTAACACCCAGGTACCTATTTTAAACTGATGGGTGAACATAGACATGGATAGCAGGTGTCTGATGAAAAAACGTCCCTAATATTTTCCAGCCGTACCGGAGGAGATTCGAACCCCGGACCTCAGTGTGTGAGCTGAGTGCACTAGCGATCGAGCTAAGGTCTCCTGATCCAAGAACTGGAGCTACCATCCACTTCCCTTGGTCAAATCTGATTTCCTCCTAAAGGCGCTGTATGACCCCTACGGGTTTAGCTCATCCTTACTAACATAAAGTGCGTGTGTGCGCGCGCGCGTGCTGGCACCAGTACCTATAACACTTGCTTGGCACCATCCTGGGTGCCACTGGTGCTGTGCCTGTGGTGGCAGTGTTGTGTCATGGTGTGTGCTTCGCTTCACTCACTGAATATGTATAATTTATGCTGAATGATCTCAATGGTGTATAACTGGATGGTAGTTCATTACTTTCCGTTCCATCTAACAAATTTCTATTTGTCAATTTTCACTTTCGGCAGGTAAATTGTTATTATTGGAGGGGTAAGCCAGCAGAAGGCCTCAGTCAGATAACAACATAAGAAAGGAGGAACACTGTAGCAGGCCTCTTGGCCCATACTAGGCAGGTCCTTCACAATCCATCCCAAAGGCTCCAGCTGAGGGTCATCATATGACTAAGACCCGCGTCAGGAAACACTTGTCCTGTTTCCTGACAAACCTTACCTAACCTAACCTAACCTAACCTAACCTAACCTGGTCCTCAAAATCTGTCGCAGCGTTTTCATGTGAATTAACAATAACGAACAGTTTAAGTCAGCAAAAGTAATTAGTAGCAACCCTAAACTAAGTCAAATTATTTTGATTTTAACATACTTTTTTTTTCTAAATTTACATATAAAAGCTGGTAAATTACTTAAAGAAAAGAGAGAGCTACGTCTGGCAGCAGCCAATACTACGGAGGCTGTTTTCAAATATAATAACACTGACTATGGCGTTAATTAATTCATTAGATGGCGCTGTATGACTTACATAGGTTTGGCAATTTTTTGTTGTAATAAATAAGTCGTCGTAAACCACACGATGGATACATAAGATGTTACGACGTAACTGACAAAAACAGAAGGGTTGGCGCTCCTGAGCCTCGCTCTGCTGGCCGAACTTATATAAAGGAGCGACGACCAGCAGATCAGCAGAGTACCGGCGAATCAAGAAGGAGAAGAAGAACGTTGTCACTCACTGCTCCAGGGATGTGGCACTCACATCTTGCCTACCTGGCATTCTTGCTCGTTATCTCCGCCCTACTAGTTGGTAAGTACTACACTGGCTTACTATCTGCTCACCTCGTTGGTAAGTGGTGTGGCTTATCTGCTCTCTTCGTTGGTAACTACTGTGCCTTATGTTTTCTTCGTTGGTAACTACTGTGCCTTATGTTTTCTTTGTTGGTAACTACTGTGCCTTATGTTTTCTTCGTTGGTAACTACTGTGGCTTATCAGTTTTCCTCGGTAATTACTTGGCTTACTATCTACTCTCCTCATTGGTAAGTACTCTTGGGCGTCCTAATTCCTTTCGTTTACTATTTGGGTAGAGATAGTCTTCTAAAATAGGAGAAAGGGGGTCTTCATGCTGGTGAGAGGCTCTTGATCCAAGGAAAAAATGATCTTTCAGGTAATCACGGAAATTCGGTCCTTGTGAGAATTTGGCAATAGTGGAATCCTGAAGTCTAGTATTAGGTTAGTTTTGTCTTGGGCATTGCTTTATGTTACGCAAATTTAAGAAACGCAAAATCCGAATCCATCCCAAAATAACCTAATGTAACTTGCCTTGATAAATTGCCTTACTCCGCCAGCGGTAGGTTCGTCTTAAAGTTGGCAGCATGACTAGCTACCAACGTAAGCACTAACGATTAGTGGACGGACTGATCCTTCACTACATGCGCTGAATGGTCCATATGAGTTTAGCGCTTCACATAAATAAGAATGTGCTTGGCCAGGAGTACCATTACTAACCGTTGATTGCTCAGACGTACTGCTCCTCCCGGAGTAATTTGTACCGAGGTAAACATTTCTCAAAAGGATCTGATTTCAGTATTATAATCAAGGGGGAAGCGCTAAACCAGTAGGACTACACAGCGCCTGTGGGGGGGATGTGGAAGGTATTCAGGCTTAATTCATGGAACTGGAGCACAGATCCAATTCCCCAGGTCAAGAGCCCCTCACCAGCATCAAGGAACCTTCCTTGAGGGGGATGTCTCAGTAGTAGCCGTGCTTTCATGCTATTAACAACGGTTATAACTATAACCATAATTTTTAAGGGGTGAGTCGGTAAGCCAGCGGAAGGCCTCGATCAGATGACCAAAAGCTCCAACGGCGGGTCATCATATGACTAAGACCCGCGTGAGGAAACACTTGTCCTGTTTCCTGACTAACCTAACCTTCATGCTATAAACCTTGAGGCCAAGTTATTTCTCCCCTCCCCCACTCCTTGTTTCCCAGCTCAGGCTGAGAGATTTCAACGCCTTGTAAGAGTCCCATCCAGCGTGATGGACCATGACAGGCAAACAGTTGCACAGTGGAAACAACAGCTATCATAGAGAATAATGTAGCAGCACACTGCTGATGTATAAAATTTTGTGTGAGGGGGGGGGAAACTTACCTCAAACCTAGGACCCCAATGGAATTAAGTCACTCTGACTTTTTTGGGTTATCCTAGGTTCTCTACACATATGCTGCTATGTATGATAATGTATGTAAATGTATTTGTGTATACCTGAATAAACTTACTTACTAGATTTATCTTGGCGTAACTAGGCAAGTAATACTAACAGGATGCGCACAAACTTGATTATCTGTGTACTCGGGGATCCTATTAAAGAGGGAGCTGAAGCTCCACGACCATTGCCAAAATAGTCCCACAGAAGTTTCAAGTCATTAGACATTTTGCAGTATATGAAAATAAAAAATATGCAGTGTTTTATTATATTACATCTTTATGAATTGATGAAACTTATTTTGAGTTGGTGTGTAGTGTAAGTCCATCCAAAATTCTTTGGAAAAAAATTAGGGCTCCATAATACCTGAAACTCCGTAACAGCAAATTTAGGTAGGGTTCTCTGGAAACTTTTAGGGAGTCTTGGCATTAATAATTTAACTTTTTAATTGCTGCTTGTTATTAAAAAATCATACATAGCATATGTGTAGATTACCTAGTATAACCCCCAAAAGTTAGTGACTTATTTCCGTTGGGGTCCTTGACCTATGCGATCAAAGTGCCCTGAAAATATCACGACTACTTACTAACAAGATTAGGTGGTAATTCTAGAGGCGGATCCTGGAAACTGTGTCAGTGTGACGCCTGGCTACAAACTCTCCATCACCTGGAAAATGTTGCTAGTCACAATAACCTACATGAGGCTAGCTTAGGCTGCCCTTAAGGGGGGGGGGGCCAGCCTTGGTGCCGTTCGAGGTCTCTTGATCAAAGGAATTGGACCAGCCCTCCTTTCCCTTGGATCGAACTTATTGCCTTCCCTTTCCCAAACTATATTACCCCTACGGGTTTAGCGCTTCGCCGTGAAAATAACTCTGGATAAATTATATCAACATTGCCTCTACTTAGGGATGCAACTAAGATAACATTTAAAAACTTAGTCTACGTGTTCCCGCTGCCCTAAGTAAAGAAGTTTAAATTAACAATACGTGTATTGTAGGCCTTTAGTGTTCGTTATAGGGTGGTAAGTGGATTACTGGAGACGCGCGAAACCCGTAGGAGTTTTACAGTTTCTGGGAATTGGAGGTAAGTCACATTTGATCTAAGGGAGAGGAAGGTAGTTCCATTTTCTTGTTTCAAAAGATCTTTACCGTTGTCTGGGCATCCTTGCCCTTGGAAGATATGGAGCAGTGCTAAGTAACCAGCAAACATTACCATCAACCTAGTCTCATTGTGCTACTCTAAGTTTAAGTTGTTCCTAGTGCCAGTTTCTTAGTTTCTTGTATTGCAAAGACTAAGTTTATTACTTAAGCTTTATTATTATTATTAAGTGCCAAACCCAAAAGTCATACAGCGTACTTAAGCTATAAACACAACAGATAAGCAGATAAAAGAAAAACAACCACCTGCGACACGTCTGACAGCGTTGTGGTTTAACGTGACCAAGAAACGTTTAGATCTGCACGAATATCAGCCTAACCCGGAAGCTTTCAGATGTGCATGATTAGCACCGGTAGTTCCAGAATGGGTTGAGAGTAGAGGGCATAAGCATTATTCGTACAATCATACCAAAATAAAATAATTCAGGGTCAGTCACCTAAATCATGTAATATAGGTCTTCCTTCAGTTCAACACTTTGAACAGTATTTCAGGGTCGAACGTGGAGGTCGTTTGATGGGACCTGTGTAGTGACCCATTATGATGCACCAAGTGCTGGTTTTGGCACCCTGGTTATTTGCTTCTAAATGTCTATTTACGTTCAAAACTTTGCCAGGTACAACACCGCTGAAAAGCATTTTCCACTGTAATTTGCTTATTGGCAGGTAACTATCCACACTCAGGTGTTTATGGTATCGTAACCTAAAATGTACAAAAAGATAGAGTAATTTAATCGTACAGTTTTGCTGAAAGAAGAGTTAGAATCTGACATTGTGGTGGATTTTGGGTGGTAATTGATTTGAAGGTGGTTAAATATGAAAGGTTTCTAGGTGCAGTTTGAGAGGGAGGTTGTGTTTGTAATATGGGAGAAGTGGATGTTGTTAATAAAATATGTTTTGAGAGTGTGTTTTGGGGTTAGACTGGTTAAACTCGTCTAGTACCACATCGCGCCTCAAGGAAGGCATGGTGGTCTAGTGAGATGTACAGGAGGGAGAGAGGTGGGTAGAGAACGTTGATCTAGGACAGTTCCCCACCGGAGGCATTCACACGCTTCCTTGCCCTATCTCGAGCTCTTTCTACCGTCTCTGTATATATCTATGCCTGTGATTTACTGTGACCGGTTTTGATGGAGCCTCTACCCCCATCTTCCATCTGCAGCCCAGCCTGTTGACCGCCTAGTTAACTAGGCTGTTTGTGCTAGCGGTCCACATTAGCCATCACAATCTGGGTGATCCGGCATATGTAGAAGGAAGCTGGAATCTTGGAAGGAAACTGAAACTTGCTACTTCGTTCAGGCAATTTTTCTGACATATGCTGGTAATGTTGAATGGTCTTGAGCTACGGATGTGGAGTGTTCTTTAATTGTACCTATGATCCCGCTAAGAGACAACACAATAAGTGTCAGGGGCCCAAGACTGTACAACTGCCTCCCATCGTACATAAAGGGAATTGACCCATGGCTGTCTTCAAGAAGGCGCTGGACAGGCACCTAAAGGCAGTACCTGACCAGCCGGGCTGTGGTTCGTACGTCAGTTTACGTGTGGCCATCAGTAACAGCCTGGTTGATCAGGCCCTGATCTGGTCACAGACCGGGCCGCGGGGGCGTTGATCCCCCACACCCTCTCCAGGTATCTCCCTCCTTCACTGTTTGCTCCACGCTTTCTCCCAGTAAGTTGTTAAGTGTGCATATTAGGGACCTTGTCCCTCGAGTATCTTTCATATGTATATTAAAGTATCTTAGTTCTACAGAGAGCAAATTGCGTCAATTGAAGCGTTCTCAAGAATCTTTCATTTCACTACTTTTTCACTGGTTTTGCATATTGTATAACTGTTTACTGTGAACTTATTGCGTGCGTATGTATGTATGTATGTATATATATATATATATATATATATATATATATATATATATATATATATATATATATATATTAATATAAATTTTTATATATAATGCGGAATAAGCTGAAACGGCGAGTTAGGCCTATTCGGCAAAGGTGTTTTCTCTGCCAAATTAGCAGAATGAAAATTCGTTTTTGCCATAAATAAGCGGAAATCACTCTAAACTCGCTTATACTAAGCATAGCAGAATTTAGCTAAAAAAAAAAAAAAAAAAAAAGAATACGCTAGTTTAAGTTAGGTTAGATGAGGTTTCTAAGTTAAGTTTGGTTAAAAAATAAAACATTTTATTTTTAATGACAATAATAAAAATATCTATCTTCCAAAAAAAATTTGGTGAAAGTCCAATTTTTAAGGGAGTTCGGGAAGTTCAGCACGGCATCACACACATACACACACACACACCAGGAGCTATGAATCGACCCCTGCAACCAAAACTAGGTGAGTACACAATTATTTAACGGCTTGCCAAAGCTCCTGGAGAGCGAAACGTTGCCACAATAAGGATGAGAAAGTTGATCCCATGGATGTATCAAATATTTCCTACGAGAATAGGCTGAGGGTACTGAATTGGCACTCTGGAAAGGAGTAGAATTAAGGGGGTTATGATTTGAAGTGTATAAATGGAAGACAGAAATAAATAAAAGGAAGATAAATAATGTGCTGAAGATATCTAACCAAAACGGGTCGCAGAAATGAAAAAAAAATAGATTTAGAAAACATATAGGAAAGCGCTGGTTTGGTTATGTTACGGAAGAGTGAAACAAAATCCCGAGTAGCCTCATTCAAGGGAAAAACCTTGTGTAGCTTTAAAAATAGGTTAGACAATTAAATGAGTGGGTATGAGTTGGACCTGCCTAACATGGGCAGGTAGGCTTGCTGCAGTCCTCTTCCCTTCTTGTGTTATGTATAGTATATATGTGTCAGTTCCCTTAATATGGATTAAACATGAAAGATAATGGTGAATCAAATGTTAAATTTTACCATATGACTATATTAAGTCCTATAGGACTCCTCGAGGAAACAGTTATTCTGTCTGACGGTTATAGCAGTGATAGTATACTCATACTAGTGAAAGTTATGACATTAGTGCTGTTACTCATTACGGCAGTGAATGTAAAATGATATAATTCTGCGAAAAGCCTATTGGTTTCAACATATATGCTGAAAAGTGTGATAGTGCTGCAGAATAATTAGTCTTAATAATGCAGTAATGATAGAATGTTGGTAAGAATAATTGTAATGCAGTCAGTGATTGCATGGGGGTGACTCATTAAAGTTTGATGCCTTTATAATGACAGTGATGACTGCAGTGATAGTGAATATACTAATGATGAAACGTTAGATGTGTTATTACAATGATCTTGTGATGTGTGTTCATTGTTGTGATTATAAGTGGGGAAAATGTAGTACTGATCGTTTGATAGGATATTGTGTACTATGTAAAAATGCCTTATCACTGCATCTTTCCCTTTGAATGTTTTTGTTATCCAACTTTTGTTGCAAGTAATAACTACCATGTTAAGTGAGGTTAAAAGATGTCCTGTTTACACTCAGTGTCCCTTAGATTCCTCTTCTCTGTCGAGTGCCTAATTCTTGCATTTTTATTTCTTAAATTAATCCATAGATAACTAGCTGAAATTTGTAAGTGTCATTTGTGCATAATTGTATAACACAGCTTATTTTAATAGTTGTTTTAGGTAATATTCGGTTAATATAAAGAGCAGATGTGTAAAAAAATCTATTAAGTATTGAGATACACCAAATAGACTTTTAATACTAAATAATAACTATATTTAATATTATTATTAGTCATAAAATTACAGACTGTATATCACAAATATGGCATTGTGCTATAACTCAGAATTTCTTGACTTTGTGACATTTTGAATTTCGATGTTGATTCAGGAATGACTTTAAATGCCAGCTGACACCTCACGCGGAAAAAGTATGATAGATACATCATTAGAAAAGTGGTGCATTCACTCGCACTATCAAGGATGAGTTGTAAAAATTTGTGGTTCCTTCCTGAGGACAGGGGTATGTTGGGAGGGTTATTATAGTTATTCCTTGTAGCTATTGCACCCTTGCTTTTCATTTGAAGTGTTTTGTATATATTTTTCCATTGCAACCCACCCTCAAGCTATTCTTTTTATTTTCTCGCATTTTCATGCATACAACATGATTTACTGTATTCTTCGGCCTCTTTGAGAAGTATTTGCAGAGTAATTCATCTCACTGACGGCAACGAATTTCTTCCTATAACTCTTTCAGTATAAGAATTAATCAAATAAAAGCTGACAGCAACAGTCATTTATTGCAATTCGGTGAAGCCAAATTTAGCAGTATAATCCCCGTAGGGATTATACAGCTCCTGTGGGGGGGGGGATTGGAGGTATTCAGCCTTAATTCATGGAACTGGAGCACAGATCCAATTCCCTAGATCAAGAGCCCCTCACCAGCGTCAAGGAATCTCCCTTGGGTTAAATACGTGAAGGCTCCGGGAAGAATTATCCTGCCACACAATTTCAAAGGTAATCGGAAAGACACAGGGAAGAGTTAGGTTAGGCAAATGTGACTTTTTTTTTCCTGTGACTTGATTACCTGGATTCGTTTCAAAGGTGGCCTGGTTGACAGCTTGTGGAACTAATACCCACGTAGGCAACAGAGCCAGATGCAGCCTCGTAAAGCCTAATAGAACTGTAACCAAAGCTAGTTATTTGAAGGAAAAGTGAAGTAGAACCAGCATGGATGAGACCAATGCAACAGTGAAGTGAACAGCACTGATTTAAAATATAACGTAGTGGAAACAACTTTTCATGGGGGGAGGGATTCTAACCAGGCGAAGTGCTCTTGATTACGTACACTAAATAATTACCTACCCTCTCTTCCTAAGATCAAAACTAATTACATACTATTTCAAGGCGCTATATAACCTCTGTAAGCTAAGCCCAGCCAGGGCAGAAACATTGGACGTGTTTCTTTACACCTGTTGTCTATGTTCCCCATCAGTAAAATGGGTACCTGGGTGTTAGTCGACTGGTGTGAGTCGCATCCTGGGACACTGACCTAATCTGCCCGAAATGCTCAGCATAACAAGGGACTTTCTATATAGTAGTATGTCACTGATGTCAGCTAGGACTGTATACCATGTACATGTACTTGTAGTAAATAAAGATGATATTATTATTATAATCCCCCTGCAACTGCACCTTACACTACGTTCTTGCCTTGCGGCAGTTGGCCGCATGTCTCTTACCTTCACACTTTCATCTGTCAGCTGTTATTAAGTGGTTTATTGCATTCTTTCTCTTCTCCTTTCTACCTGTTCCACCTCCTTCCATCCCTCCCTACTAACTTTGCTGTTGAAGGTGAAGCTTCATGATTTTATACAATTGCGTCGGGTAGGAAGAGGAAAATCTTGCACATGTTAATTTTTAGTATGAGGGATCCTCTGGATTAAGGGCGAGAGGCCCTGAAGGTACTTAAAAAATGATCCTAACTGCTTATTTCAGTGCCTATGAAGTTTAGCGCTTAGTTATGATTATAATCAACGCCTATGACAAACAATATCTTGTTAATGTCATTTCTTATATTTAAATGTAAGAAACTTATTTGTAGGGAACAGTGAAGTTGAGACCATCAGTGGACCAGAGCTTTCATTAAGCTGACTTCGATTTCTCACATGTTGAAAATTTGAATTAGCTGATGGGGTTTGCGCTCTCTCTTCTTAGCGTGGGTGTTCCATTTTCTATTATTTGTTTATAGCTTTCACTGAATTTCTCATCAGACGTCACTTGTTGAAAGGAGGGGAGGGGCCATCAACCCATGTCCCTGTTGGCCACATGTCACGTCTATGCACTTTCTACTTCGTCAGTGGTTACTACTTGTCTTTCTCTTTCCCCAACCACCATCACCAGCACAACCATCACTTCAGTCGTCACAATCACCACCATCATCGGGAGCACAGCAGGCGGGGAAGATGTGGAAGTAAACTCCATGTACGTGCTAGTGTAAGTGACTAAGATCCATGAAGGTAGGGAGCTCAACCTAACCCTCAAATTGGGAATGGAAACAGGAATTTTCCGTCCAGGGCGAACCTTAAAGTTTATTTGAAAGTTACATGAAGGTTAAATTTCCAGTATATGGATTATGTATTTTTTTAGCCACGGTACTGCGATTTGTTTTCGTGTTAGGCTCACCCCAGATGGAATCTCAACTTTTGTGCCAAAAATGTGTCTAAGTCTTCAGTAATTAACATATTTAAACATGTCGCTGGAAATCAATGAATCCAAGTAGTTGAGAAATTGTCATTGTAGTACCGCATCAGGGAAAATGATATTATAAAGATTCATTTTAATTATTATTTTATATCAGTTAATAAACATGTATAACAGGTGACATTACTGACATTTAGCATAGGATGTAAGACTATAAAATGAACAAGAAACTTGCCATTTGCTACCCCCTCTCAATGCTAACAAAAGTTTAAATACTGTTAAATGTAACATCCTCGCCAGCTCTGAGATCGGTCTAGGACGTGTTGCTTTAAAAGTTTCAGAGTTCTCTTCTGGCATTGGAAATAATTATAAATGAGGGCGGGCTGCCGTCATTGAAATGGTAAATGCAGTCACCATAGGGAGGGGAGGGGGAGAGGTTGCTCGAGGCCTTTCATGTTGCAAATTGCAAGTCTTCAGGAGCAATGAAAGGGAAAGGAATGAGAATCTCAATAGTCCAGTCACAATTCAGTCCTTGCTAGGATAACGACTGGACTGTGTTCTTGAAATGGACGCTTGTTTGCGATTGGTTACAAGCTTTGTGAATAAATATAATGCATATGGCAGTATGGTGCGCCAGGAAGCGTTGAATTCCTTTGAAAATTTTAGATTTGAAGCATATGGTGGCTGAAATTCACCTATACGGTAAATGTTTTAATCTCATGAACGGATTAAAGTCAGTGAGCTATACACCTGTCGATATATATGTGGAGTCTTGAGACTTTTCTATTACATAGTGGATTTATCTGGACTTTTTTCTGTCTATATTTTTGGTTTTAGTACTGACAAAATATTGCTCATTTTTTTTCAATTTTTTTTCATTTTTTTTCCTTAGCATTTTTCTATCCACGTACGTAAAGGCTATGTAGAAAGTTTATCACGTGTAGTTTTTCACGGTTGCATTTACTGTATAATGTTCCAGTGACAATCATGGCTAATTACTTTGGTCTCTTTTTATAGCTGTCTAGATTCTGCATGTGGCCTGTTTTCTTCCATTTATATTACACGTCATTTAGCTACATTAAATTCCACCATTCATGTGCTGGTACATTTGCCCAGTTTGATGTTTTTAAATTCTTTTGTACTTTGCATAGGACTTTTGCTTCTGCAGGCATTGTTCAGATAAGATTTTATTCCTTCCGACAAGATATTTAAGTAAATTAGAAATATATCGTAGCAAGCACTGATCTTTGTAGGACCCCGCTGAACACACTTTCCCATGAAGGCCGTTTTTTCTCTCTTGTCATTTCGCATTATCCTTTCGGTTAAAAGCTTTCATACACCAATACTTTGCCCTCTATTTCTCCTGTACTCGTCTAGTGCCAGGAGTCTTTGGCTCGTAGCCCAACCTAGACTGATCAGTCACATTTGATACGAAGTATTAAGAGTCTTGTCATGCCTAAATTTATAAACCGGATTCTGCTTACAGTTATACATGTAAACATTTAGCCTAATCGTCCATAGCTCTGATATGGGATGAATGGTTTTGGTAGCGTGTCTATGCGCCCTCGTGATCAAATAATTTTCAGAGTTGTGGAGTACTCGCCCAGTAAACGTTGATACCTCAATCACTTGATAAAATAAAATGACCCCGCTCCCACAGGTGACAAAGGTGACTTCCATGTCGGCTCCGCTGAAGTCTTTGACCTCGTGTCTTGACCCTTGACTTCCCACGTACTTAAGTGTCTCAGTTTCTCTTAGGCACATTTAGTGACAGTGGAAAAGGTAGTGTTTGTACAGGTGTAACCTTAAGAACTGTATGGAATGATAATCTTAGCTCATGGCTCCGCTTCTTACTGCCAGCAACTGGCTCTGTATACATTGTATCTTAGCCAAATGAACCCTGTCATAACTACTCGCTAAATAATATAATTTACCTCCATATCGGTCAGTGCACTAAAGACCAATCTCGAAAATGAAATGTTTATTCACATCCCTGTTACTTTGCATATTCCATAACCCCCATCCCCCCAAAAGAGACAGCTCTAGATGTACAGATGTTTATGTAGCATGTTACCTAGTTGAGATGAAAGAATATTGGACGCATTTCATCCATACACTAGCATGAAGACTGTCTTGCTTCCTAAAATAGAAAGGAAGGCAAATTGTATATACACGTCTGTGTATATCAAGTTATCTAGTGGTTATGTTATAAAATAGTGACTAAAACAGGGTTGGCGCAGGCCATATCCGGCCCACAACTGTGTCTAGCCGTCTAGGAAAACTGATAATGTCTCCGATTTGACAGAATTATTTTGATTTAACTACGTCCTAATCAAGAGTAGTGTTGGAAATTTCATAGCAACATAACCTGGTAACGCTTGACGCACTTAACATAACCTTTAAATTTAATCCTAGGGTGAGTGCATGTCAGCGTCACCTATGTTTCAGTGTTCACACCTTCGGCTGCTTACCTGGACGCCCGGAATTCTCTTATTGTTTCATCTTGTTTTTTTGTTTACTTTTGGCCCAGGAGGGCATGGGTCAAAAGACTACCCTCAACCACCGCCCTATTTTAGGGATTATAAATATTTGGTGGTGGAAAAGGTTACCGTACAAATTTATATGTTTTCGATATTAAAAAAATATATATTAATTTCCTACAGCTGATTGATGAGAAATGGCTTTCTGGTTTTGAATTTGACATTATGGACCACTTTAATGAACTCGATTCAGAACCTCTAGGAGAAAAAAATCCTTTGCACATGAGGCATTTGACAATTGTTTTGCATTATTGTATACCATTATTATAACTATACCCATCTAGCAAACATTTTGCCCACTTTTTCAGCTTTGCTGCAGATTAATTACTGTTTATAACGAAAACCTTGTATATAATTCTTAAAGAATAGTCACAATACCGTGTCTGGGATACTGTACACATAACCCGTCCTTAGAGGAAACCTGACGACGTTTCGGTCCTTTTTGGATTACTGTCTAATCACAACTGTACGAGGAAAAAAAGAACAGAAGGCTTGAAAGCAGAGTTAGGTGGTAAGCTGGTGCTGTGGCCCGCATGTCAAAATAATTGCCCACCTCTGAACTAGAAGCAAATTTGCCGTCATGTGTAGAAACAAACCTGTAAACCCTTGATTTCCTTGGTATTGTTACCTGCTGCTATCTAGCGAGCGTAGCAGCGGCTAAGTGTTGCGCTAACCTCCCGCAACCTCTACGCTTTCTCCCAACATTATCACTCGTATTAAAGTTCCTTCCTCTATCTTTCCCTTCCTAAGTAGACATAATAGTTTTGATGGCAGAAAATTTCAGTGATAAATGTAATAATTTTCACAAAGTGTAATCTTTGCTGCCATCTTGAGGTCCGCCATTGAGTTCGCAACCCAGGTTATTTTATCATAATCAGGGATTCGTTACAGTTCTGTAGTGTTCATACTGGATCACTCATTCGTTACAGTTCTGTAGTGTTCATGCTGGATCACTCATTCGTTACAGTTCTGTAGTGTTCATGCTGGATCACTGAAGATTCCCCACTTTCTTTTGTACGATTTAGTTTATTTTCCGCTTTCTGTAACAACGCATCCCTCCAAGAGGAGAGGGGTGGGGTCTTGATGTTTGTCGGTAAAAGTTCTTGATCCGAGGAAGTAGAGCTATCCTCCCTCTCCTTGGATCAAACCTGATTGTCCCCCATTTTGTAGGGGCTGTATCACTCCTACGGGTCCTCATAAAATGTAGCACCTCTGTACATGGGTTTAAAATAGGAATTTTTTTTTTGTTACTTTAAATATGGATGCATTCATTATCCTTGTAAATAATTCATTATTGTAACTTCCCTACATAACAATGTTGTGGACCAATCCTTGGACCCTTTTACTGAAAGTTACAACCTTATGTTAGGTTCATTAGGTACCTGAAGGATACCTGCTTCCGGGGAGGATCAGCGCTCCCACGACCAGGTCCCAGGTCATGTGTAACAGGCAAATAAGCGAAAACCCGGGTTATATTCATAGAAAAAAAAGCGCCTTTGTAAGAGGGAAGATGTTAGAAGTGCGTTGCCGTATAGAAGCTACAAATTCGTGACTGTCTTCAAGAAGGCACTTGATAAGTTCCTAAAGTGTATTCCTGATCAGCCGGGCTGTGGTGCATACAAGGGATTGCATTTTTTTTACCGTTTATTGTAGAGCTATATTGCATATAAAACACTCATGAAGTTAGAATAATTAGGGACGAATTTTGCATTTTTCTACAGCCCAAGCCCCTTGCTGGACTGAAGAATAACTTAATATCAACCATGGCCGGTGGCCTAGAGGGGAATGCCAAATGCCCTATTTTATTGGTTATTGTTTGAAGCACTTGTTCTAAGAACTGAGCCACCCTCCCTTAAGGGGAGGTGCCTTCATGGCAGTGAAGGGTTCTTGATTCAAGGAATTGCTAATCTTCCTTAGATCGAACCTATTATCTTCCACACCCAAGCGCTGTGTCTCTTTGGGATTTAGCGCTCCTCGTGTTCATGGGAGAAACCGCAAGCAATTATATCTCCTTGGGACGCAAACACTAACAGTTAATAACCGGCCTGATCACAGACCGGGCCGCGGGGGCGTTGACCCCCGGAACTCTCTCCAGGTACTCCAGGATGGATATTCGTCTTATTCTTTATTATATAGATGATAACCATTGAAGACAACTGAGAAACTAAATTTCAAGAGTGTTGTTGGGCCTTTATGCAATACTTGTTTCCATAATTTTCATTTTAATACAGTTATTGGAAGACTAGGTCTCCCTAGTACTTAGTCTCTTACTCATGACAGTATCAAAACTAATGAGGAATGGTGGCGTTTGTGGTCTGTATTACCCATGCGGTTCTAGTGTTTATTTTTACACTAGCAATTGGTAAGCTGGCCTCACATATGGAATGACCTGAATGAGGAAGGAGTGGAAGCAGACTCCATACACAGCTTCAGTATAAGTATGATAGGGCCCATGAGGCTAGGAAATGAAGCCGGTCTCTACCAACTAAGAGAAACTAGAAGCATTGTACCCTAGTAACCACAACCAAGCAAGTGTAAGTAGGCACGCACACGCTAGAGATTGTTTAATCGCTCATATTTTGTTAGCGGAAGACTTCTGACTTTTGATGTTAGCGCCTTAGTACTTTCACGCTTTCCTCTTCCGCTTTTCACCGTGTCTCTCCCATTAGTCTATTTCCCTCCCATCCCCCCACTTCTCTCATTTTCTATTGGCCCCCAAGTGGATCATAACTGTGAAAATCTGTCGCTGCACAGTCACCTACCCCTGCTAATCTGACTGGGGAGGGCGTAGTTGCTACCGTGGTGTGGGGGAGAGAGATTAGAGGGAGTGTGGTGGGAGTTGTGGGTGAGAGAGACTGATTGCATGTAACGATGTGTGATTATACACAAATAACCCGCACATGGGAGACTGAAACTTACGACGACGTTTCGGTACAACTTTGACCATTTACTTGTATGTAATTACAAGGCCAATGCTCGTGGTGTCTCGATAGTCTCGGGAAAAGATATTTTTCTCATGTGAACAAATTGGAGGAATTAAGGGAGGCAATTGGTGATGTCATTTGTTAATGTTACCTTTAAAACTATTGATGCTGCTTTGACGCCACCAAAAATGTTGAGGCGCTGACACCAACTGCCTTCCGTTAACCGTAGTTGCTCTGATGGTGTCGTCAGCCAGGTTTCTCACCTGGAAGGCTTTGCTAGCACCTGTCTTGACGAGAAATCTAGCCCTTAAGGGAGGTGAGGTTGACCGGGTGGAGGGGTTAGGGGAGTAGAGGGAGGTGAAGTGGTCACTCGGGTAGGTAATTAGTGTTTTATCTGGGGGGGGTGTAAGGCTTAGGGGTGATTAAGGTGGAAACTAGTCTTCTTCCTACTCTCTCCAGTTAGGTACCCAGGCTTGAGGTTTATGGTTGTTAGGATCATTAAAATTTAAGTATACATTGGCATTAAGCTTCATGTATACTTTAATTCATATACTATGTATTAAAGTAAAGTAGATGTGGTAATAAACAAACAAATTTTATTTCATTGCAATTTTACATAGGTTTTGTAGTTACAATCATAAACTGAAGTGCAAGGAGAGCCACTGACATGCAATGGCATTAGGGGCAGCTTAATCTAATGACTAGACTATGTACATAATATTAGAGAAATTTATTTTTATTTTTTATATATATGATTGTTCAAATTACAATATGATGATATTACACTGTTCAAATTACAATATGATGATATTACACTGTTCAAATTACAATATGATGATATTACACTGTTCAAATTACAATATGATGATATTACACTGTTCAAATTACAATATGATATTACACTGTTCAAATTACAATATGATGATATTACACTGTTCAAATTACAATATGATGATATTACATTGTAACAAGTGTTTAGTAGGATGGTAATATAATAGTAAAAATTGAGATTATCTTAAGGAAAATAACATTGAGTATTTTTGAAAGTAATTTATAGTATGAGTAGTATTTAGTTCAGGGTGAGTAGGTGGTAACCTAATAGTAACATATTAGTAAAAATTGAAATTATCTTATAGGAAAATAATATTGAGCATTTTTTAAAGTAATTTACAGTATGAGTATTTAGTTTAGGGTGAGTACATGGTTTTTGAGAAGTTTTAAAATGATTTTCAGACAAGGTTATTTTAGTATTTACTGGTAATGAATTCCAGATTCTGGGGCCCTTTATGTGCATAAAATTTTTACATAGGTTGATATGGACTCTGGGTATATCAAAAAGTGATCTGTGTCTTGTGTTGTGGTCATGGGTCCTATTAAAGTTGGTGAGGAGAATTTTGAGCGGAGGGTTTATATTAGAGTGTAGAGTTCTGTGTATGTAGTAGGCACAAGAATAAGTGTGAATGTTCTTTACGGTGAGTAGTTTTAGGCTTTTGAATATTGGTGGAGTATGCTGTCTAGAGTGGGAATTTTTTATCATTCTGACTGCAGCCTTTTGCTGGGTTATGAGTGGTCTAAGGTGATTTAATGTTGATCCCCATGCACAGATTCCATAGGTGAGATAAGGGTAGATAAGTGAATGATATAGTGCAAGGAGAGCTGATTGAGACACATAGTAGCGTATCTTTAATAATATGCCTACTGTCTTTGAGATTTTCTTGAAAATTTGTTGTATGTGTTTGGAATTTAAGGTGGATTCCTAGGAATTTTCCCTCTGAGTCTTGTGATGGGTGAACCATTGAGCGTTATGTTAAGTGGAACATTTGTGGCTTTGTTTCCAAACTGTATGAAGTAGGTCTTGTCAGTATTGAGAGTAAGCTTGTTAGTCGTCATCCATGTTGATATTTTCTGTAATTCGGCATTAACAGTGTTGGCCAGTATGACTGGATTTGGGTGAGAGAAGACATATGTTGTGTCATCTGCAAATAATATGGGTTTGAGTAGTTGTGATGCATTCGGTAAGTCATTTATGTAAATGAGGAATAGGAGTGGCCCCAGGACACTTCCTTGAGGGACTCCGACTGTAATTTGTTGTGTGGAAGAGTTCGCTCCGTTTGTGTACACGTATTGGCTTCTGTTACTAAGGTATGACTTTAGGTAGTTGAGTGAGTGCCCTCTTATACCATAGTGTGCAAATTTTGTGAGCAGTATCAAAAGCTTTGCGTAGATCAATGAAGATTCCCAGTGGGACTTTTCTTCTCAAGTGCAGTGTATATTAACTCTAGCATGTGTATAATAGCATAGTTTGTGCTTTTGTTGGTCCTGAATCCAAATTGACAGGGGTTGAGTATGTTGTGTGAGACGAGGTAGGAATAGATCTGTCTATGAATTAATTTTTCGAAGATTTTAGAAAGCAGTGGTAAATTAGAAATTGGTATATAATTATTCAAGTCTTTTTGATCACCTCCTTTGTGGATCGGGGTGACTAGCTATTTTGAGAATTGATGAAAAGGTAGAGGCTTCAATAGATTTATTGAATAGTGTTGCTATAACTGGTGACAGTACCTGTGAAGCTTTTTTGTACATAAAAGGTGGTAAGCTGTTTGTCTCCAGTTTTGTTTTTAAGGGTGTTGATTATGAGCGAGACTTCAATTGGGAGACTTCTATTAGACAGCTGAAAACAAAAACGCTCACACGTAAATGCGTCTATGCAAATTTAGTCGAAATTAGAATGTAAATTTAATTTATAAATTAAATGTTCATAAACATTAAAAAAAGATTGCTTCTAATTTTGTTGTCTACTGTTTGGTAAATTGATGTTTTGACTGTAGGCGGAAGAGTGGCAGAAGATCACCCCCTCCTGAGGAACAAGAGAGCCCTTCGCCTCAATGTCCCCTGCATCGCCAACGGAGAGTTCTATCGCAACCCCACAGCCAACCCAGAGAAGGTGTGGAGTCTTGGAGAGTGCTCAAAATACTACCTCTGTCTTGGTGAGTTTCAGGTTGATAGTTGCAGTCCTGTCATATGACTGATAAGTAAGCCTGCTAAATGTTTTGCCCTGTTGGAACTAATAATCTCGGATTCATGCGCACAAAAATATTACAGGTAAATTGTACTAAGTTTTACATCAATTTTGATATATATATTACTAGTGCCTTTCTTAAGCTCTTATTCCTGTAATATTTCACATGATAAATTAAGATGTTTGGTATAAGACCAGGCTATCGGGTGGGAGAGATTATCCCTGAAACCATTGCCTAATCTTGAAGGAAAGATACAGTACTTTGCAAAACGAACTTTTATTGAGACATTTCGATATGTATGTATAGGTACAAGTGTTATCACCTCCCCATGCAGACAACCTCTTTCTCCACATTCACATACAGCCAATAATAGTGTTTCATTGCCTACACAGATGAAGAGGTGTACGAGTTCAAGTGTTCAGTCGGCCTGCTCTTCGACATTGATAGACAGATCTGTGACTTCAAATCCAAGGTGTTCAACTGCGATGCCCATGTCCGTAAGTGTTCACAACCTCCATGAATATTGTTTCTGAGGCTAGAGTCGCAATAATCATTTGCCTTTAGACTGTGCGAAATGGAAACCTGTTAATTTTTCGCACTTTGGCAAGATTGCTGATTTTCTTTTTGCCTCGTGAACACGTAAGGTGAGAGGTAAATTTTACAAACCTCTGCTTACATTCAGTATATACCTACCTTTTTTTCTGTGGGTTTTATAGTCTTCCTTAATCCAGTAATATTTATACATTTCCTTTTCAAGCTAGGAGACCTGGCCTGAGACTCAGTCATCGGGAAGATAATTCCCCAGAAACAGTAACAGTGATACTCCTTTTACCAATACCACTGTTGAGAATTTAAGTATGCAAGAGTTAAAATTATTTTGGCACTCAGTTAAGTTTCTGGACAGTTTTGTAGCTCATTTGTATGTTTTATACCAGCAGCAGTTTTGTTGAACAATAATAGTAGGACTGCATAGGAAAATCAGATAGATCTGTTATAGTCCTAATTATATATATGTATAACAATTATATGCTTGTACAGTATTACTATCAGGTTCGTGATTTTAACCAACAATATTTGGGCCAGTCCCTGGCCTCATTGTGCCTCTAGTTGTTTTTTTCACTGGTGTTCATAAGCTGATCGACTTCTTGGGGAAACCTCTTGGCACTTTTCTCTTATACTGACCTAATTTAGAGTTTAACTGCTCGTTAAAAGTTAATTTACAGTAATTGTTTTCAGTCAGGTTGCAGCATGCACTTAGTTTGTTCAATTGAATTAAAAAAAATTTAGAAGCTTTGTTTCTGTAAATTAGTCTCAAAACATGGTCTGTATATAATGATCTTTGGAACATGAACTGAATAAATTGGTCTTACAGTAATAACCTTAATAAACGGGTCTCTGGAGAAGCTAGTCTACAGTAATTTCATTTAGATACATCCTGCCATGGCTTCACCATTATGTCAAATATTCATGTCTGCTAAATATGCCATAACTGTACCTGTACAATATAAATCCCTCAAAGGTTCTTTGATTCTGGTGAGGGGGCTCTTGATGTAAGGAATTGAGCTAATCCTTCCCCTCCTTGGATTGAACATGATTACCTCCCAGTTCCCAGGATGCTATATGACCCATAAGAGTTTAGCGCTTCTCCCTAAATATAATAATAATGTACAATAACACAATTCTTCTCTGTGGCCCTTGCTGACAGAGCTGACAACACCCAGACCCCTACTGTCAACGGATGAGCCCATGTGTCCCTACGGGGAGTATGCCTGTGGAGATCGCGAATGTTTGCCCTCGGAGCTCTTTTGTGATGGCCAGGTTGATTGCAAGGACAGCTCTGATGAGGGCTGGTGTGGTGAGTGCTGCATGCTTCTTCCTTCTCTAGGAAGTCTCTCATTATTACTGTGCAGATGGAGGATTCAGCCTGTTACTCATAATAAATAACTACAGGGGCTTAGACCTTCAAATACAGTAGTATAAGGAAAACAATCCTCCTAATGCTATCTCATCTTTTAGGTCACCTATTTTTGTATTTGGTAAATATGGTAAATATTCTGGAGTTCTCCAGGATATTTTCTAAATTATTTTAAAACATTGGGACACCCCTCCTCACTGGATGCCAGTGAGGAGATCTTACTCCAAGGAACGGGACTTATCATTCCCTTCCTTGGATTGAGCTTAAGGCTTCCAGTTCCCCAGGCACTTTTCTCCTAATTAAAATAAGATAGAATATGGACACCATGAACTTACCTCTACCGCATAAGTTTCTATAGGTATTACACAGGCTGAATTTTTTTTCCTCTTGTTCATAGTTCTCTTACCTGTGCAGCAGATTCTGGATAAATTTAATGGAAATTTTCTGCACCAGTACTAATGTGATGTAATTTTCCTGAACATAGTTCCACAGGAAAATAAAAGTGGAGCTAAATTCAAAAGCTTCTTCAAAGATGTTCCCCTTGTGGTTTAGCACCTCTTGATTATTATAATAATAATAATAATAATAATAATAAATTCTTCAAAGAGGAATATGTATACAGAAAGCTTGGAGTGCAACCTTTAATATATTTTTGTGGGAATAAGTTAATTTTTATGGTGGTAGTAATGTGATTACAGTAATTATTGCATTCTGAATGACAGATGCTGAAAACGACCCAAATGCAGCTCCGCGCTGCGATTACACCAACTGCACCTTGCCCTGGTGTTTCTGCTCCCGCGATGGTACCCTCATTCCTGGCAATATGGAGCCTGCACAGGTATGTTAGGCTTTCCTCTTTATATATGTGCATTCACGCTAACAACTCAGTGAGCACAAACATTAATAAACTGAGAAAGCCTGGGGAACAAATTAACTTTGCAGTTTAAATAAAAATAGGGTAGATGTTTAGATGGCAGGTGTGAAGGTGCTGGGAAGATGTAGAGAATATATTGAGTTTTTTAAATGTTGGTGATGAAAGGGAAGACGTGATTTCATGCATTGGGCAGGGAGGAATAACACCTTGTAGGAGTAACAATGACCCAGAGGAGAATGTGGGGAAATGGTATGAGGCAGTGGATAAAATGAAAGTGGGGTAAAGCAGCTTGCACAGATGGAATTAAGGCAAAGATGTTAAAAAACAGGTAGTGATATAGTTTTGGAGTGGTTGGTGTATTTTATCAATATATGCATGAAAGAAAAGGTATCTAAGAATAGGCAGGGTATATTGCATAAAGTGTATGGTTGAATTATTATTGAAAGAGTTAGGGGTACTCAGATATTTTGAAGTGGACATGTTGGCAGATGCATCTATGAAAGCCTTAGCCATGGAATAGACAAGAAGAAAGGTGAGTTGTGTGTTGATGCATCTATTTAGACAAAGAACTTTGCCTGTGGAACCAAAAAAGGGACGTACCAGAGTATCTTGGTACTACTAAGATTGTTATAAGGGTGTAAGGCATGGGTTTTGTGAAGCAGTGTCACGTTTGAGGGCAATGTGTGGTGTGAGTATTAAGCAGAGAATTCATAGTATAGACATTAAAAGACAGTGTGGAGTTACCAGAGGTATAACTCGGAGGGGTTAAGGTAGTTTGAATATTTAAGAGAGGATGGGGCAGATAGGGATGACAAGGTGTATAAATCAGGGAAAGGTTAAAAGGGGATAAAGGAGGTTTTGAATGCAAAGGGCTTGAGCATCCAGTAGGTTACCAGCATGTTGGATAAGATTGGAGTCAAATTATTTTTGATTGACATGCTGTTGGAATGTGAGCAAAGTAACATTTACGAAGGGATTCGGGGAAATTTGTTAGCCATACTCAAGTCATAGAGCTGGGAATGTATAGGGACTACACTCTGGGGAAGAGGCATGGCTGTTTCAGTTTTGAGGGTCATTTGAATAGTGATGTCTGCATGCTTTTAATAATAATAATAATAATTTTTATTTCAATGCATGTTACAAGTGTACATTGTTATTGTTAGTTACAATTATAAAACTGTAATGCAAGGAGAGCCACTGGCATGCCATGACATTAGGGGCAGCTTATTCTAAAGACTTATTCACTAAAGACTTAATGCTAGAGAAATTGATTGAGTTTTGGCAAGACCGCTATTGAATGTGGGAAGGAGCAGGAGGAACTTTACTATGAGAGGCTGGTATGTTAAAATGAACTCAAACCTATCATGAAGACAGGACACTGCAAGGATATATTCCTGTACATACAAATATGTACTATACTGTAATGACACACACATACTAACATCCATGCACTAGAACTAAAACTTCCTGTAAATGAAATGCTCTGTACCTCAAGAAAACCATCTTCCCGCCTGTAGGTGCCCCAGATGGTAACATTGACATTCGATGATGCCATCAACTATGAAAACTGGGACCTGTATGCACAGCTCTTCAATGGCGAGAGAACCAATCCCAATGGGTGCCCCATCCATGCCACCTTCTACGTCTCTCATGAGTACAACAATTACCAGTATACACAGAAGCTCTGGAATGATGGGCACGAGATTGCTGTACACTCCATCACGTGAGTTGGTTCGACTAGTGTCTACCAGATTTTTGGAAGATAAACGAATAAGTGAATAATAAAATGCTGTATATATTAGTAATACTATGGCGATTTAAGCAAAGTACTAATGAGCTTTCCCTCTTACTTGGCCTTTGTTGTACTGCTGGTCATCACAGACATAAGGGGCCCGAGAACTTCTGGACAAACAATGCCACCATTGAAGACTGGTTTGACGAGTTTGTGGGCCAGGCCAACATCATCAACCGCTTCGGGGGCGTCCGTATGGAGGACCTCTGGGGTGCGTGAGTTGCCGAAGCATGCTATACTCCAGAGATAGGTAGAGAGCAAAGTGGTGGGAAAATTAGGTTAGAACTGGGATTGTAGGCATAAAGTGATCTTTCTGTACCTTCTCTACTCACTAACAACTCTGGATTTGCAGGAGTTCGTGTGCCCTTTCTGCGGGTGGGCTGGAATCGCCAGTTCATCATGATGAGGGAATTTGGCTTCATCTACGACTCTTCGATGGCTGCTCCATTCTCAAACCCACCACTTTGGCCCTACACCCTGGATTACAAGATGCCTCACAAGTGCATGGGCACAGGACAGCGGTGTCCATCTCGGTCCTTCCCAGGCATCTGGGAGATGGTCCTCAACCAACTGCAGGCTGGGGTAGGTTTATGCTAACTGATAGATGTCCTTGAGGTCTTAAAGGAAATTCTTTCTACATGTGTGTATAAGTAGTAACTAGACTGTGTAGGCTTCAGCATTTATTATGTTAATGAAATGGGCTGCATTGTCAGTCATTCAGAATTAGGCATGAGAAGTAGTGTAAGTTTATTCAGGTATACACAAATACAGTTACATAGATTATCATACATAGCAGCATATGTGTAGAAAACCTAGGATAACCCAAAAAAGTCAGTGACTTATTTCCATTGGGGTCCATTTAATACCTTAATATTATACACTGTAGGAGATGTATGTTATTATACTATAAAGGATATATATTAGGAATAAGGTAAAAAGTTATTTACATTTACATGTATGTTAGCTAAAAAAAAATAAAAATCATTCTCCTTTTCTGTAGCTACATTCATTAGGTACCTTTTGGTTCTCTTCTTGAACTGGCTCATGCTATGACTGGCTTTGACATGTGCAGGTAGTCTGTTCCATTCCTTTATTGCTGTACAATAAAAGGTGTTTGAAGCCTGGCCACTGACTGTGGGTACTACAAAGTTGTGCTCTCTCCCCTTAGTACTATGACTGCTTTGGTTCCCAGCCTTGACAAAATTGGCAGCAAAATATTCTGGACACTGTTTGTGAGCAATTTTATAAACTTTATTCAACTTAAGTTGTTTTACTGTCTTCAATATTCAGCATATCCTATTGTTGAAATTCATCCTGGCCTACATGCTCTCTTGGACCCAGGTCCAGGATAAATCTTACCATTTTGTTCTGGGTGATTTGCAGCTTATCTTTCAGTTTTTTTGTCAAGGCAGAGTACCATGAAGAGCAAGCGTAGTCCATATGACACTGTATAAGGGCTAGACATAGGGTCCTGCGAGCCTCAGTAGGTAGACACTGTGCTTGTCTGTAGAGGAACTTAAGTCTGGCATTCGCTTTCTTTACTACACTGTTCCCTATCAATTCTCCTGACATGTATGGGTCAAAGGGGATTCCCAGATATTTTACTGAGGAAACTGAAGTGATGGATTTCCCATTACACCGGATATTAAAATTATTTACCCTTCTCAGTTTGTATTTCGTGCCAAAGAGTATGGCTTCTGTTTTCCCAAGGTGTAACGATAGTTTGTTGTCTACTAACTATTTGCTGCAGAACTCCAGCTCCAGTGTTAATACATTAGCTATATCTTGTGGGTTTGATGGCTTGTTAGTTTTATGGTGGTGTATACAAAGGTGGACTTCCTACTTCAGGAGTACTACTGTGCCATGATGGACCAGTGCCCCCCATCAGTGGACGAGGAGGACGTCTATGAGATGCTGATGCACAATTTCCGTCGTCACTACAATACCAATAGGGCACCTCTTGGACTCTACTTTCACACCATATGGTTCAAGGTCAAGCATAACATGAGGGCCATGAAGGTGAGTGACTAAGGAAAGAGATAACTTTTAAATTAACACTTCTGGGAAGGAATGAGAGATAGAAATGTGTGGGATTCTCTTTGAAGATAGGGTGGAAAACTTCTCATTTTGTAGAGAAAGTTTGTATGAAAGATGGTGGGGTATTGAATGCAGATGTTTGTATCATGGGGCCTAGAAAATAAAGAAGTATAGCAAATACACTGCTGGTACATAGGGTAATAAGTCTAATGAATGAAAGAGAGACAAGAGTAATGAAGGACATATTAAACAAGAATAGAGATAGGAAGGAATGCAGTAGTTTAAAGAAATGTTAGTAAAGTGTGAAGCAATAAGGAGTGTCTGTCTAGTTACAGCATGTTACCCTTTGAATTGACACAAAAAAAAATTATACAATTATTTTTTACAGCGGTTCCTGGATGAGTTGGTAAAGATGCCTGATGTGTGGATTGTCAACAATCAGGAGGTAATAAAGTGGATGAGAGAGCCCACACCAAACTCACAGATGGCCAGCTTCGAGCCCTGGAAATGTCAGCAGACAGTGAGTGCCTCTTATGAATAAACAAACATAAATATAATGAATTCTCCATGGGAAGTGTAACAGAATTCTTCCTCCGTAAGCCATGCATGTCGTAAGAGGCAACTAAAGTGCCAGGAGCAAGGGGCTAGTAACCCCTTCTCCTGTATACATTACTAAATTTAAAAAACTTTCGTTTTTCTTTATAGGTCGCCCTGCCTTGGTGGGTTACAGCTGGTTCATTAAAAAAAAAAAGTGTGAAATAAGAAACTACAGTGGACCCCCGGAAATCGGACATAATTCGTTCCAGAATGCTGTTCTAGTGCCGTTACCGAACGAATTTGTTCCCATAAGGACAAATGTAAATTAGATTAGTCCGTTTCAGACCCCCAAAAATACACTTACAAAAGCACTTACAAAAATACACTTACATAATTGTTCGAGTTGGGAGCAGTAAGATTTCCGGGGGTCCACTGTACATTGTTGTGCTTATTTGGTATGTTTCTATTATTCATTTTTCTAATATACATGTACATAAGCAAATTTGTCCCACAATACTGGTAGCTTCAACTTCTAAATCCTGATACCTTGTGCCTCTTGCAATGTACCTGCTGATGACATAGCCACAGTTTTTGTAACTATTTCTAATTAAGTATTAAAAAATTCTACTTGTTAACATTTATAAAGCTTTTCCTCAAACCCATCTAAATCCATATTCTCTACTGCCTTACATAGGTGTTTTTTTGGTCAAAAGTGTGTAGCATCCCCAAAATCAGTGCCCTCAAAACTTGCCCTCTCTCAATGCAAAATTCTTAGTGTATCAGCCTCATGTGTTCCTCTCAAACAGGTACCTGCTGAGGACAAGGCCTGTAGCATCCCCAAGTCTTGCAAGCTAAAGAGCCGGATGCTGAGAGGAGACCGCTACCTCCACACCTGCTTCGACTGCCCTGATGTCTACCCATGGCTAAAAAATGAATTTGGTATTGACCTGTAAAATGTGAAGGAAGGAGAATGGAAAAGTGCTCTTTGGGAGATTGCTGAAAGGTGAAAATATTTCACTGTGATTTAAGTAGTAAAGGAAGAGTTGTTGTAGGTCACAAGATTGTAGATTGTTGTAGTTGTAGATCACAAGTGCTAGTTACCCCTCACGTTGGTAGATTACTTGTCATCAATTATCCTGAGAATTGTAAGTGTTCTAGACTTTCTGTGCATTGGTTTAATGTTATTGAATTTGTACTTATTGCCTATCGCTCAATGCCTGATCAGCACACCAATGAAACTTTACATTCTTCATTCATGCCCTGTTGCCTTCCAGATTTTTTCCTAGAAATTAATCATATGTCAAGGGGGAAAATATATTAAACAAACCTTATTTAGAATTTGTAAGGAGGAAAAGGTAAAAATTCAGTAACAAAACACAATGTATTTATAATTCTTTTAGAACTAGAAAGAAATTTATTTTTAATGTGCTTTGTAATTACAAAACAGTTCTAAGATTTCATGACTGTACAGTGGACCCCCGACTAACGAGCACCCCGGAAATCGTACAATTATGTAAGTATAATATTGTAAATGCTTTTGTAAGTGTATTTTTGGGGGTCTGAAATGGACTAACCTATTTGACATTATTTCTTAAGGGAGTAAATTCGTTCGGTAATGGCACTTGAGCAGGCTTCTGGAATGAATTTTGCTCGTTAGTCGGGGTCCACTGTAGTATATGGTAAATAATTGACAAACGAGACCAGACTGCCAAGTTGACCTTTCCACTGCCATTAAAGGAATTTAAGAAAATGGAAAAAATTGTTATGAATACAGATGCATTCCTGATCAACAGCACATAAAGTAAACTCATTATAATGTAGAAGATAGGGATTTCTTCAAAGACTTTGCCGATTCCACATTTCTTCACTAGCCAAAAACAATAGGAGCTTGCCACACGTGCACCAAATGGACATACAGTGGACCCCAGAGTTTCGGCCATAATTCATTCCAGAAGGCTGTTCAAGTGCCATTACCAAATGAATTTCCCATAAGGAATAATGTAAAGTAGGTTAGTCTGTTTCAGACCCCCAAAAATACACTTACAAAAGCACTTACAATATTACACTTACATAATTGTTTGAGTTTTGAGGTGGTCGAAACTCGGGGGTCCATTGTATTCTTAAAAAAAAAAAAAGTGAATTGGTTGAACAACTAAGGAAAAAGGGGATAAAAACAAGTGAGAGGAAGTGTGTTGCATGAAGTTTCGCACCTCACCACTGACTAAACTTGTCCAGGACATAGCCACCAGTCTGGAACCAAGGCCTCACTTCTGAGTTCAGACTTCACACCCTCCTGACCATACAAACACCACATCCCTCCCCACCAACATATTAACACAATATAAACACTATATCTGCAATTCTTGAACAATCTCTACCAATAAAAGGTGAACTTTCTTGACTTGCAGTAGGTGGGCTTCATACATGTAATATAAACCAGTTTCAACATGTTTAAAAAATACAGTATTGCTGGACTTGAGTGATTGCGTGTGAGGGGAAAAAGTACACAGCAACCACCTGCTCCCATTACAGTAGAGTAGATTTCTACTGCATATAGCAAATTCCTGGTAGAAAGAGGCTTGTTGTATAAAAGTGAATTCCCACAAATTGAATCCACATTAAGTGGGGAAAACCTATATTGTTGAAGAGTTGCATGCTAGTTTTTGTTTATTGATTGCTTTCGTGTATGGGAACATTTCTCTGGAATGTTTCTTCATATTTTGTTTCCAGATACAGTAGAACCCCCGTATCCACTGATTTGGTATCCACGGTTTACTGTGGCCCATAAATACCTCTTAATTTAACATAATAATGGCCCCAAAGCACAAAAGTAGAGAAGTTGGCAGTTCTTCAAACCCTAAGAAAAGCCATGAAATGCTTCCCATCAGTGAAAAAGTGATAATTCTCCACTTATTGTGCATAATTTATCAATTAAACTTTAATAAGTATGTATAGGACATATATACGGTTTGCTACTATCCACGGTTTCGGTGTCCGTGGCAGGTTCTGGGAACGTATCCCCCGCAGATACGGAGGTCCTACTGTCCTACCTATACCTACTTACTGTATTGTGTATACAGTAATTGGAGAACGTTAGGGATGCTACTAGGCTGGTACTGGTATGCACCCCTTTTGGGAAAGAAACCGCCATTATTTTCTAATGGCCAAAGGTAATTTGTTAATTTAAGGTAACTTGCCCATCTAAAGCAATTCCTGTTATTTTTAATGGCCTAAGGTAATTTATAATTTATAAATTTAAGGTAATAGACCTGTCTAAAGCAATTCCTGTTATTAATAATTCTAAATGCAGAGAACAGTACTATACAGTGATTTGATGTTAAATCTTAATTTTTTTGCGGATGAGGTAATGGCGTTTTCTTCATTTTGCATAAATGTGATGTTTGGTGTTTTAGCATTTTTTTTGCTGATTCATGTATCCTCATTGTTTTGTTAATAGAACTTTATTTATGCAATGCTGTATGTAAATATTCTTTATTTCTATAATAAAAGATTAAAAATAATTATTTAACCATTGAATGCATAAAGATCAGTTTAAGTCCCATATATTGTTCAGTAAATTGTTGGACTATAAGAAAGAACTACCATATTTTTGTTCTTCAAAATTTGAGAAGTATCTTTTTTAATTTTCTATTTTTTGGTTTTCGCCATGAATATTGATACCATGGCTGAAACAATTCACAAATAACTTTAGACAATGTTTCGATCCAGCCTGAACCATTCTCAAGTTGGAACACACACACCATCAGAAAACGGGTCAGGTGACAAAAATACCGAGACGTCAGGTGAGTTGTAGTAATAGTAGAAGTTTTGTTGTGATATCTAATTAAAACTCCAGGGGATAATGTAGCTAGAATATTTCCACCCTCTTCCTCTATAAGATTTAGTGTTATTAATCTCGACTAAGAGACAAATATTTTCTCTTGGGAAATGGCCTGCGTGATCAGAGCTGAATATGAATTTAGTAATAATTAAAAAGATATGCATTGTTAGTGCTATTAAGTGTAAATCTGTACTGTAAATCAGGGATTCCCGGTACAGTAGCTCGAGGGGTAAGTCAAACTTAGAGCAGAGGGAAGTCTGGGAGCTGTATATTACTGTGCATGGTAAACACTGTACATGGGTAACTCTTATTGTTTTTAAACCATAGCACCTCCCATTACCTGTATGGTGAGACTAGCCATTATGACCCATGATATCAATTCTCTTGTCCCCACCACTAGGCATACACATACATAAATGTAAATTTTAGCTTGTCAACAATAATAATATAATCAAATTAAGCACTAAACCAGAGAGGGCCATACATCAGTGCAGGAGAGATGTACTCACCTATACAGTGGAACCTTGGTTTTTGAGCTTAATTCGTTCCAGGTGTTGGTTCGACAACCAAAGCAATTTTTCCCATAAAGAATAATGTAAGTAGAATTAATCTGTTCCAGACTCCAACTAACAATAGTATAATAATTTATTAAAATGTACTAAATGCTACATAAAACTGTAAAAATTAATACTAAAAGAAACTTTATCTGAAATACCATAAAGTAAATAAAAATTTAACTGCCTCATACCTGTCAGAGGAGATCTAATGGCATACTGGAAGCAGGAGGTGGAGGAGAAGAGGGAGGATGTTATTGCTTGGAAGGAGAGTCGGGCAACTCTCCTTCTGGTGTTTGTCTTTCTCTTTTCACTACTAACACCTTGTTCTGGCTCACTGGTTCTTTGTCTCGCTAAAAACCTGTCCAATGAGGTTTGTTTCAGGTTCCGTTTTAAGGGATAACATATTCTGGGTCCTCGTGTTTTTTTATTTATTGCCCGATTTCGTAATGTCATGTGTTATGGGGAGATCCGGTGAGTAAGGAATACCCATGGAAAATTGGGAAGTCATGAATAACTAATTGAGTTTGCTTATTCATTACCCTGAACATTGACATGTCCAGGGACCTGGCAGAAATTGACATCTTTAGTTATGCCACATTTTTTTTTAAATATACATACAAAGTTGAATGCAGATGATGGGATGAGCAGTCAAATTTCTCGGTAGCCTGTAAATTGCTGCAAATCTGACAACTGTGAATGATGAGAGAGATATTAATGCAGTATGCATGATAGCCATGAAAATTGCACCTAACCCAGCTGTGAAAACACTGGCCGAGTCACTACTAGTAAAGGACCTTGTCAGGATTTTGTCAGGAAAACCTGCTGCATATCAAACACCAGCAGGAGACTTAGAACCATCAGTGTATACTGCATTAGCATGAGAATGAAAGTGATTAAGAAAGTGCGTGAAATTATAACAAAGTGAGCTTTTGCACATTGAAGTGGGAAAAAGCAAACATGAATCATTGGGACTTCACAAGGAGGCAAGGGAAAAGTAATATTACGGGAAGCTGGTTAAGAAAATGCAGTAATAAAATTGTTGTTCTTTATTGCTTAAGTATAAATAAAATACATATATCTGTGGCCACCGAGGGGCTATCAGATAATGCGAAGATATGCTTTATGACTTGTTGGTGTATTCCTCAACCATGCTTGGTGAAAGCATTTCACATTATAACAGACCTGAATTAGTAACAGTAGCTTACTTTTTATGGACTTTATGCAATAAGAGATTAAAAGTTACTTTATTATGACAAATTTATTGCCTCTAATTCCACCAGGTTTTATTAATGATATTGTACATTTTTAAAAAATTCATTTAAAATTCTCAAGTGCCTGAAGTGACAGTAATCTTTCAGACCTAACATAAAAAAAGATAATAATTTTTTTAATTTTGATATTTTAATGTTGCAACTATCATTTAAAGGACCTTTTAGGAATTCTGTACTTATTTTTCAATAGTTTATACAAAAGTAAATTACAGTGTGCTGGATATTTAAGCAACTTGAGTAAAAAATTTTTAAGAGGAACTTTATAAATCTATGGCATATATATGATATTTATTTTTAATATTTAAATTTAAAAAAATAATAAAAAATTAGAAAGATGTTGCAAATTTAACTTCTTTTTCTCTAAAAGTCAAGCCCCAGATTCAAGGAAGTGTGATCCCCGTTTAACCTGGTTAATAGGTCTAAAAATCTCTCAAATGTAATTTAAAACAAATGGAGACAAAGACACACGTTAGAAAGCTACGAGTTTTGCCACTGGCCCTTTCTACTGAGAAGAAGGTCTTTTAGGATGGAAATACAGGTGGAAATGTAGGAGTAGTGATATGTAATCAGGTTAGAGGTACTGAGTAGCACAAGGGGAATTTTAGCCTTAAGAAATGTAGGGAAAAGCGATTAATGAGTTCCAAGAAACAGAAAAAAAATCCAATTGTTTGGCTTTATGCATTAACTAGGGGTTGTATAAAATTTCCTGTATAATCTTACGCTGCTTGTGATCTTAAATAATATCTCAAATTCAAAAATTAGATGATTCCTAAATGCTTATTTAACCCTCATTTTCTACTTTTCCCTGTATATGTCCTCGAGTGCTTCTACTGATAGTGCTGAGAAGGGAGGAGGAAATGTTATTTTGAACGCTAGAGTCCCCTCTCTCTTTTCTGTCTTTCCTATTTGAACCTGGTTGAAGTCACCAGGTTTCGACTTTCTAAAACTCTCTCTTAATGACGCTTGTGATTCTCCTCAGGATGTTTTGGAAATGTGACATTGTCTGGTCATTCCAGACAATGCTATTACAGCTTGTTTGGGCTTTGTTGGGGTGGTACTTCTCTGCAAAGTTTTTGACGTCCATCCATTTGGCAGAGATTTCCTTGATTAATGAAGTAGGGGCTTTCTCTATCTCCGAGCCTGAAGAGAGTGCATCTATCTTAGTCTTGTGCTCCTCCTTCTCAAGTTCCTGCAGCTCCTCAGTGGTCAGCTCTTCCCTGTGCCCCTCCACTTACTCCTCCACACGGTGTTGTGACTCATTTTGACCCATACAAGTTCTAGCACGCGAGTCATTCCAAACAAAGGTCGTATACCAAGCAAAAATTTTCGCATCCAAACAGGACATACTGTATACCAAGTTGGACTTATTCCAAAGCAGACGTATACAGAGGTACTACTGTATAGAGATCACTAATCTCTTCCATTTCTGTCTTCATGAATATTTTGAATTAAGTTTTCGTGAATTAGGACTTTATTAAAAAGCTAGCATTAAGAGAGAACATTATAATATATCACTAGTAAATGGCTCCCACCAAGCATAGTTTAAGAAATCACCTTTGTTTTACAAAAAAAAAAAAAAAAAAAAAAATAATAAAAAAAAAAGATTCTTTACGACATTTGATGAGACAGAAGCTAACTTGGCTGTCTTGCAGTTAATGTGAAATGGTTTATGGATTAGATGAGCTCAGTTATTAGTAGCATAATGAAAAAAATATCCAAACAGCTCTAGAAGGTCAATTAGAGTAACTCTTGAGCAAATCTCAAAAAGAAAATATTTGCCCAAATCATTACTGTAACTCATCTATCTGAAATAATGTATGTAGTAAATGCTGATGTCTGTCTTTATTGTGATCAAAGGTTTAGTACAAAACATCAAAATTCATTGTGGCACCATTTTGTACACATTTGTTACAGGTTAAAAGACACTCTTAAATTCAATCAGTAAGGCCCGTAGATAAGGCACAAAAGTAGAGTTAAATAACACACTAAGAGTATGCTTTTTAATTAAATGTGACCAATCTGTGAACTCAGAATATTCTGATATTCATATTTGCACTTGATGGGATTTATATACAAGCTTGTGTTACCTGCATAATTTCAATTTGAGCTATCACATTACAATTATAGTTAACCAAGAAATTGTCATTTGTTCTTATGGCCCAATTACCATACATAACAGCTAATGCTTGTACTTTCATTTGGACATTCAATCTAAGCTCCTAAAACATTTAATTCAAATAAAATCTATTACAGTATATATTAGTGTTTAGGGGCTTATATGAAAAAACAAAAAAAGCAACAAGGGCCCAAAATATGAAAGACAATGTGTTTGGGAAATGTTTCTGGTGTGCACTAAAAAGCAAGATTGAAATATACAGTACTGATAGTTAATATGTAATACTGTATCATGCTAAGGAATATTCACATTTTTGGAGTATATTCTATAACCTGCCTTCAGAGTACACTTGCTAAAAATGTGGAAGACAAAATGAAATGTTTACATTTAAAAAAAAAAAAAGTTCTGATGGCCTGGAAAGAATGGATGCTGTGTACAGGATGAATGAACAAGAGAGCATATGAAAAATAGTTAAAGATCCAAAACTATAGTACAGTGGACCCCCGACTAACAATCAAAATTCATTGCAGAAGCCTGCTCAAGTGCCATTACCGAACGGAATTTACTTCCTTAAGAAATAATGTCACGTAGGTTAGTCTATTTCAGACCCCCAAAAATACACTTCCACAAGCACTTACAATATTATACTTACATAATTGTACAATTTCCGGGGTGATCGTTAGCTGGGGATCCACTGTAATTAAATTATTAAAGCATTATTGTGATGGATGACTGAGGGTTTGACTACAAACATGTGTGGCAAAGACAGTAGGAAAAACGTATGAAAGTTAATCACACAAGATTAATTATATAAATTCAGACTTGATAAAATGAAATATTCTTAATTTTTTCTTTGACTTTAGTGTGCTGTGGCAAACTGACTCTTCTAAAAAAAAAAAAAAAAAAAATTACTCATGAACTCTATCAGTACTGTATTCGGTTGTTATCTCGACTTTATAATGCTGAATTCACTTATGAGTTTTGTTTCACATTATATACTATTACCAACTATGGACTTGCAGTTTACAACTTTCATATGGTATTTTGTTGGTATCCAATAGTATGTCCACCAGATCTGCAACCTGCATACAGTATTGTAATCTTGAGTTGGGTATACCATAACTCACACAAAATTACATTCCTTCAAGTAAATATGGTAGATCATCAATTATCTGGCCTGCTTGGATGAAGGGGAAGTGGTTACCTTTTCAACTAACCTGAATCCTAAATTTTTATTTTACCCTCAATGAGGTTTCTCAATATATGAGGAGATTTTGGTGCAAGGAATCAGACCTGTATTCCCCATCCTTGGATCAAATATGATTGCCTTCCATTCCCCCATGTACTGTATAACTTCTATGGTTTAGTGCATCCCCTTGTGTTGTATATTCCTTTTTTAAAGTATTAATATATGTGCCAGACTGAATAAGATCAATGGATAATGTTATATGCCATATAACTGATTGTTGGATAATCAATGATCTACTCTTATGTTTGATGACCCTTTTATAACAACTCAAAATACAGTATAATATTGTTTTTGTGGAGGTTGCATTCCTAGAGGCACAGAGAATCTCAAATCGGTGAACATTGTTTCCCATGACTATAAGATAAGTGTGAATTTAAAAATATATTAGTACAGTCAACACCAGCTTAATGAGTGTTTGCAGTATATACTTGCAAAGAACTAAAAAAAAATTCTGAATTCCTCAACTTCACCAGTTTCACACTCATTTAACGGCTCCATTTGGAGGAGTGGGGGACCAACGAGAGAATACCAATACACTTGCTAATCCAATGGACTGGGTCACTAAATATTTTCACATCACAAATTTCATGCTAAAGTAATTGGAGAAAATTAAAAAACATTGTAACCATTTTTTCTCAATAGTAATACTGAATAAAAATGCATATTTCTTGACTAAATTGTAATAAATGTATAAGAACCCACCAAATAAAGATATAATACAAATAAATGCATTTGATGAATTGAAAAAAATGAATGTGGATGCAGTAGTAGTAATGGTATGTGGCTTGCTTGCACCACTCTTCGTTAAACCATTTGATTGGTTTCAGTCGTAACAAACAAGTTGGACAGAATTAAAATGTGTAGTAATATTAATATATTCAGAAAAAACACTGCACTCTCCATGTGGTGGAGAAAAACATTGCAAGATTTCACATTTATGCTGTGAGATTGGAGTCAGCAGTCTTGATTATAATAATAATAATAATTGGAGTCAGCAATCTTGATTATAATAATAATAATAATTGGAGTCAGCAATAATGGCCTATTTAAACACAAGCATCAATCTCCATTTCTCGAACATAAACCAAGAGGGTATTTCAGTTATGTGATCTGAGAAAGATATTTCTATATCCTATAAGCCCAGCCCTGTTTACCTGACAAGCTTACTGTAATAGTCTGCTCCATCTACTTCTAATTCCTCCTGTCTTTCTACCCCTTCCTCCTCACAGCCTACTGTTTCACAATCCTCATGCCCTAAGTCTTATCCGCTACCACGTCTGTAAGTGCAGTATCAAAAAAGGTGAGAGAAATTGGTAGGTAAGAATTATTCTGATTTGGTTCCTCAACCCAGGAAAGTTTGGCACTTACCAGGTACCTTGATTATATTAATAACCTCAGTTATGTAGCTGACAACCACTGGAGTGAACACTGATGAAGACATTTAAGAGCCCTACACATGCAAGTTCCACTGTACTGTACCATCATCAGAATTTAGAAGAAAAAAATTATTTATATAACTGATTGCAGTGTAGTGTATTTTATGAATGAATACCTCAGCACAATTTAAGTTATGAAAAACTTAAATTTTGATGAAATATGAAACAAAACTTTTTCTTTTTCTTGTAGGTCTTCAAGAATGTAATCCTATTTTTTTCCCATAAAATTTTCAGGCCAGTTAAAATAATTTAATTTAAAACAGCAGTTTTCAGAATCTAACTCCAGTGTTGAGAATCTGTATACATAATATTGTGTGTATATATTACATATAAGTTAGCCTTAAATGGTATGAATCTTATGCTGTGTAGTATTAGATTACATAATTTTATCAAGATTTGAACAGGTATGCCAAGCTTATTTTTGTGAACCCCTGGTGGGTTTAGGGCTTAGTTTTGATTATAATTATTTTTGTGAAATGGTTTGCATACCCTATAAATTTATGAATACAACCAATGAATAAAAATATGGCTGGAACAAGTGTAGAAGTCTAAAAGAAAACTGGACAAGTATCTTCACGAGCCTGGCCCATGGCCGGGCTCAGAAAGTAGAGAAACTCTCAAAACTCTTCAAAGGTATAGATAGTGCCAGATCAACTAGGCTGTGATGGATATGTGGGGCAGCAGGCCTCCAGCAGCAACAGCCTGGTTGACCAGGCAAGCACCAAACAAGCCTGACCCATGGCCGGGCTCTGAGAGTAGTAAGACTCGAAACTCAAAGGTATATCAAGGGTAAAGGTATATGGATTTGGCTCATTAAATGAAAAATTTAGAAGGGTTATACAGCATTTGGGGGACTGGAAAGCAATTGGTGGTCCACATTTTTGTTGGTTTTCAACTGAAACATTGTTCATTATATTTGTCGTTTTTCTGCCGTTTTTGCACAGCAGTTGCACAAGGGAAGGGTAATTTGCGCCATATTTTAAGGTAAGTATTGTATGTACTGTGTATTTATTTTACTTTTGTATCTGTTGTTTTATGCCTAGCTGTATTTAGCACTTGATATATGAAAGTATAAATACACTATCAGACATTTAGATGTATTTGATATTGAAAAAACAGCTGTATTCCACTCACCATTGATTTTTGCTTATTGCCAAGGAGTCGGGAACCTAACAGCCATAAAAACGCCCCCCCCCCATCCCATTTGTGTGTGTAAATGCCTGCTAGAAGTATGGCAGTGAATCATGTCAATGTAAAAAGTTTATCGTGTTATGGGAGTACCGTATATCCCTATTGTAATGTGCCCAAAATGACTATAAATTGTAAGACACTATTGTCACAACTCGCAGTATGAAGGGCTCAAACCTGTGGCAAATCTCTCCCAAAACTAGCATTTCAATGGGTTATCCAATGAATAGTGGATTGGCCTGCTAGTTTTAGGACTAGTTTTGCCATGTGTTGTGTTGTCCAAAAATAGCTAAATATTTTGAAATAGTATGAAGCTTTACAAATATCGATTTTTGAATTGTATATTTTTTTTAGTTCAAATAACTATGCAGATAATATGTCCAGATTAATCTGAATAATATACCAAGAAATTAACCATCTGCAATAACTAAACACAAGCTAAAAGACTAATGTAAATGCATTTAGCAAATGAATAAGGCGAGGTAAACAAAGATCCTTCAAATGCTCTACTGAAACTCACAGTATTTTGTGAGGGAAGAATTGCCTAACTTTTCCAAGTATGTACACCAGAATATTATAGTCTGTCTTTCATGTCTGCTTTCTTTATACTGATCAGATACCACCAATCAACATGAATATTTACATATACAAAATCCTACAGAATCATCACTGAAATAATACAGAAATCAACTTCATCCATCATTTACTTTGACCCAGCCCTGAAAGCTGATATTTAACTGCAGCTTTTAATCCACATGCATCCAAGACTTAGTTGTAATGACTGAGGGGGAATGAGACCGGATATTGCTTAACAGCATCTGACTCAACCTGTGAACAATGCACTTCAGTTGTTAACATTGCTCAATTCATCATTTCTGCATTTCATCTGACATTGTTTAATATATGATTTGTGCATTTTAATTTTTCACAAAATGCAATATTCACAGAAACCATAAATCCTCTTAAGTGGGGAAAAAAAAAAAAAAAGACAATCTCAGATGTAAAGAAGATGGGCAGCAAGTGATGATGCAAGCAAGCATTTTACAATGATTTCTGAATATAAATGATACTGCTATGGGTCATAAAATTATTTTTGCTGTCCTCAGCAGCAAGAGTGAAATAACCTGCATCAATCACAAGACTGTTTGAAATATACATTTGCTACTACATAGCAAGAACTAGGAAGGTGCAAGACCTAGAAACAGTTCCGGTTATACCACTAACTATTAATCAGATGTACACAAAAATGCAAAAGCTATGTAATAAAAAACACATCAGAGCCAGATGATGTAAATTCAAAAAACTTTTTTTTGTTTCCTTTAACAGAAACATAATTGTAATTAAACCCCAAGCACTTGCTTAATATATATTATAAATAGAGGAATTTCGTTTTCACTGTACATAAACTAATTATAAAAATGTCTCCTATTAATGGACTCCTGTATATGTATGATCTATTATACACCCCTTGCCATAAAAAACCTTATAAAGCATTTGTAGAAAAATAGTATAAGATAGAAAACTAGTTACATTTTTTATCCCCTATATTTACCTTAATTTAAAGTGGAGGGGGGGTAAGTAAGCACTCAGGCATAAATACCAGACTCAATGGGACATTCACAGCAGCACTATACATGGGGTTAATTAACTTCTAAGCATTGATGCATCTACTTTAAACAAATTATTTGGATATATGCATCATTAACCCTTTCCCTGTGTCTTTGGCAGATCAACATTACTGACGCCAGTGTTGCTCATGTCTACAGTACCTTCCTGGAGGTCAGTGCCCTCAAATATGCTGTGAGTGGTAAATTTTGGCCTAGACATGAGGGGATACATCTGCAGTGAGTGCACAGTATAAAAAAAACCTGTCCTTGTGTTTGGTTTAAAACTACGAGTTTGAGGTGTTTTCTAGGATAATTTTTAGGGTTTTATAGGCTGTTTCTTGGTATCAGTTGATAGAATGAAAGACATACTACTGTAATAGAGATGATTTTGGTCAGTTTCAGAACCAGCAGCAGTTCAAAATAGGGTTCAAAGTTGTGGAAATATTAAATTTTTGATGATTTTCATGAGGAAGAGTAAGGCCCTCCTACTCCCTGTCTGTTTTATCAGTTTTTACTAGGTCTGCTTCAATTACTAGAATGCCTTAAACCATGACCAATTATTCCTGGTTTATTATACAAGAAACAGGGTAAAATTTTGATTTGTTTGATGATAGATTCAAAATGGAGGCCTTGTAATGTAATTAATGAATAAAAACGTTATGCATTCTAGCATACAGTATTTATTTTGGATTCTGTTTTTAAATTGCTATAGGGCAATTCTAATAGTTGATTGGCAGTTTCTTGTGCACAGTTGATAAAATGGAAGACATACTAGGAAAACTGCTAAGAATTTAGTCAAATTGAGCAATGGAATTGACTTAACCCTTTCGGGGTCGGTGCCGTACTAGTACATTTTACGAGCAGGGGTCGGTGCCGTACTAGTACGCCTAAATTCTAGCGGCCTCAAATTAAGCGGGAAACGGCTTATAGGCATATATATGAAAGAATGGGTCTGTGTGGTCAGTGTGCGCAGTATAAAAAAAATTCCTGCAGCATACACTGCATAATGAGAAAAAAAAAAACTCATTTTTTTTTGTTTAAAACAGCGACTTTGCAGTCTATTTTCGTATGGTATTTATTAATGTATTCTCGTTTTCTTGGTTCCATTTGATAGAATGGAAGATATATTACAGAAATAGAGATGATTTTGATTAGTTTGACGATGACAAGTACCTTGAAATCGATTTTTGCCGATGTTCAAGAGTAAACAAATCACACCATGTGTCCAATACACATCAACTGGCGAGTCTAATATTCTTGCACAAGTGCGCTGATATTATTTATACCGTTTTTACAATGATGCAGTTGAATACATAACAGTAAATCTTCTATTTTTTGTGAGAATAAAAATTCAAAATAAAAAGCAAAAGTAATGTAAGAGGGGCCTGGAGACGTGACTAATGAACAGAGATGATGTTATTTTAGTGCCAGGAATGTCTGCATTGTTCATTCTGGACCCCATTTTGAAATTGGCATCCTTTGAAATTGGTGTGAAATTGGCCAAATTGCCATTTTCTGACCACTTTTTTGGGTAGTTGAAATTGGTAAATGGGCAGTTTCTTGTACTCAATCGATAGACAAAATGGAGTTCTAGCGAAATAGCTATGATTTTAGTAGACTGGAACATTGGAATTGGCCAAAAATAGGGCTCAAAGTGGGCGAAATCGCCGATGCGTAAATATCGTCGAGACCGATAACTTCGCGAGCATAATTCCATAAGTTTTCCATCAAATTTCATTTATTTGGTGTCGTTTTGATCGGAAAAAAGATACTCTTATCATTTCAATAGAAAAAATAATTGTTTTTTCCAAAACATTTTCGACCCTGATAATGAGTTTGGGAGAGGGCCTGTCGACCACTAAAGGGTTAAAACAAGGCTCAAAATGGATGAAATTACCGATGCATAACTCACATCTAGACTGCCAACTTTGCACCTGCGTAATTCTGTAAGTTACCCATCAAATTTTGTATTTATTTTTTTTTATAAAAAAAATTATCATTTCAGAAGAAAAAATAATCTTTACATTGCTTTGAAAAATACCAACATTGTCAGCACTATTAATTTCATTGGTACTTTGTCTCCCATGTAGATCTGTATTACTGACGCCAGTATCATTCACGTAGATCTACATTTTAATCACGGCACCCTTGAATATGCTGTAAGCAGTAAATTTTGACCTAGATCTGAGAGAATGGGTCTGTGCAGTGGGGGTACACAGTATAAAAAAAAAGTCGTAACCCCCATAGTGCATAATGGGAAAAGCAAACTTCTGCTGTGTTTGATTTAAAACAGAAACTTCTGTATTTATATTAGCTATTTCTTAGTAGCAATTGACAATGAAAGACATACTAGAAATATTTGATTTTCCTGAGGAAGGGTAGGTAGGGCCTTCCTATCACCCCTGTCTGTTTTAAGAGTTTTTACTAGGGCTGCTTCAATTACCGGAACAGGCTAAACCATGACCAATCATTCTTGGTTATATTTTATTAATCTGAGAAATAGGATAAAACTTTTTCCTTTTTTTGATGCTCTATTGAAAATCCAGGTTAAGTGTAAGAGGAGATGCCTAGACAGGTGATTAATGAACACAGGAAAGGTCACTTTAGTGACTGGAAGGCCTGCAATGCTCAGTGCTGAATTTAATGTAAAAATGGACAAATTACTGACTTGTGTTCACTTTATAGGGTAGTACTGATAGTGATAGGCAGTTTCTTGTGATCAATCAATAGAACTGAAGGCATACTAGTGAAATAGCTGACTGATCAATGGAATTGGTTTCAAATAGAACTCAAATTGGGCAATATCACTTGTGTAAATTGCACCTGCACAATTCCTCAAGTTTTTCATCAAATTTTACAATTCTGGTGTCATTACCTTCAGAAAGAGATTCTCTTACCATTTCAGATTTTTTTTTTTTTTTTTTTGAAAATTGCAACACTGTCTGCACTTTTGATTTTGGGGATTGCAACAGTGAAAGGGTTAAATTAATACTACATCCTTGAAAAAACAGTAATGCTGAGTTTCTTCAATGTAAGAAACCACTAGCATTATAACTATCATAGGTCTTAAAAAGTCAAGAGGACAACATAATCAGGGCATGAAATTGCTGATGAAGCCATTTTTTTTTTTTTCCTGTTGCATTGATAGATATATATTTTTCATAAATAAATTACACACACCTCTCTCTTTGCTATAAGAATGTAAATTCTAACATAATACCCATGTGGAGTGTAGACTTTTTTAACAGCCATCTATGCATGACAATACATTTCACCTTGGTCATGAGCATTAGACTGTAGTGAGTGGTAGGTGTCTATTTCTGCACATATATCACCTAAGTACCAACCAATATCTTTAAAAAATTTAAACAATTGTACTAAATTGTATATTTAATATTTGTTAAACTAGTTGTGCCATGACTCAACTGTTAGATCAAAACAGGCACCTATCATTTCAGTGAACCATCAACATTTATTAACTCGGTAACAAAAGGCAGGAACACAGTCGATTATCTTGGTAATCACTTCTAAGTCCAACACAAAAGTCTGCATTTCCACTCTTTCTCCCATTAAAAAAAAAAAAAAAAAAACATTCATCAATCATACAGTCAACAAATGCGACAACAAACAACTTCCGCACCACTTAGTGACTTGGTACTTGAGAAATGTTTTTTTTCTTGGGAATGTCGAAGGGAATGCTTTTAAGGTGATACACAAGATTATAAGAATTTTTAAAGTTGACTGTTTAACCAGTAACTTTGCACTTTTTCAGAACATTCAAGACAAGCAGAGTTACATAAGGAACTATCTAGTAAGCATAATATGGAGCATAACTCCTACTGCAGGAGAGCACAATAGTTTACGACATCTTTGAGATACCAAAAGCAAGGCACCAAGGTGGGACATATCTAGTATTGCTCATGGTACAGGTATCAATTTGTACAGTTTTTCATAAACTAGTGCAGCTAATTTATAGCATCACTAAAGCTTTAGCTGCTGCACATAACTGAGATTTAAAAAAAAAAAAATGCAATATACTGAGGTACAAGAATAATCTGTCCATTCATATTATGAATTTTTGCAGAATACATTTGTTTAATTCAGTGTCACTCTTTTACAATATATCTCAGCCAATAGAAATTTTCAGTAAAATAATGATATGCAAAACTCATCCTTCATTAAATCACCAATGAAAGGAGTCCTATTAAATTTTATTTTATCTTGTATGTAGAATGCTACAATAAATTACACAGTATTTGAGCTACTTTCGGGGGAAGATGTAACACCACCACTTGCTGTAGTTGTGGTAGTGACTGTGGCTGAGGGTTCTGTATTGGTAGATGTGTTGGCGGTTGTGATGGCACGTTCGGTAATTTTAGGCTCCGGGATTCTTAATATTGTGGAGTTTGTATTGGCACTGTTACCTGCATTGGGGTTATTTTCATCATTAGTAGTAACCTGAGAGGGTAATGCAGCTTGCCTTGAGGGGTTGTCGACTGTACCACTGGTCGTATTGGAAGCACTAGCTGTTACGTGGCGGTGGTGATGGTGGTGCATATTGGCAGGGCTACTAGTAGCAAGGGGAGCTGGACTTAGAACTTGCTGAGTGGGTGTTGACCTGTTGCTTGTGGCCATAACTCGAGGAGTGTTCATCCCTCGGAAGTACGGATGACGAAGGGCTTCAATGGCTGAGATACGTACACTCGGTAGAAATTTAAGCATTTTCTGAAGAAAAAATAATCCTGTTAATACCATAATCTATTTACAGTATAAATTTAATCTAGTATGTTATATATACAGTGGACCCCCGAGTAACGAACACCCCGGAAATCGTACAATTATGTAAGTACAGTGGTCCCCCGAGTTTCGTACACCCCGGAAATTGTACAATTATGTAAGTATAATATTGTAAGTGCTTGTGGAAGTGTATTTTTGGGAGTCTGAAATAGACTAACCTACGTGACATTATTCCTTAAGGGAGTAAATTTGTTCGGTAATGGCACTTGAGCAGGTTTCTGGAATGAAGTTTTTACGTTACTTGGGGGTCCAGAATGCTGCTCAAGTGCCATTACCGAACGAATTTACTTCCTTAAGAAATAATGTCACGTAGGTTAGTCTATTTCAGACCCCAAAAAATACACTTGCAACAGCACTTATGAAAATACACTTACATAAATGTTCGAGTTTGGAGATGCACGAAAACCGAGGGACCACTGTACAGTGGTCCCCTGAGTAACGAAAAAACTTCATCCCAGAAGCCTGCTCAAGTGCCATTACCGAACGAATTTACTCCCTTAAGGAATAATGTCACGTAGGTTAGTTTATTTCAGGCCCCCAAAAATACACTTCCACAAGCACTTTCCAGTAAGCATGTATGAGCGTGTAGATAGGAGCGAGTGGGTGTTTAGGACTTGACGTGCTGTTGGAGTGTGAGGAAGGTAACATTTATGAAGGGATTCAGGGAAACTGGCAGGCTGGACTTGAGTCCTGGATGTGGGAAGTACAGTGCCTGCACTCTGAAGGAAGAGTGTTGATAAGTTGCAGTTTTATAACTAGTGTAGGCATGCCTCTGGCAAGACAATGATGGAGTGGATAATGAAAGTGTTTCTACTTTTCTGGGTCACCCTGCCTTAGTGGGAAACGGCTGATGTGTTAATAAAATATAAAAATAAAGTACACTACTGTGAATGTATGTTTAGTTTTGAGGGTCATTTGAATTGTAATGTCAGCACACTTCTACCAAGACAGTGACTGAATGAATGTTGGTCAATCTAATATTTTTTGTTTAACCCCCCCAACCCCACCCTAGTCACCATATATATGTGGATAAACAGCCAGCATGTAGTACAGATAAAAAAATTGTTTGTTACTGTTATGAATGAGAAGAAACCGAATGTTTTAGCACTAAGCGAAACTAAACGGAACGGGAGAATTTTAATAGGGAGGGTTGAATGGAATTTAGTCGGGTGTACTATCTGAGAAAACCAGGGCTAAGGAAGAGAGCAGTAATTTTAAATAACTTTTTTTCTAAGTGTTTTAAACTCAAGAATTATATGGGTTAGAATAAGTCTTAATGCTAAGCAGGCAAGTTTGGAGTGCCAGGGGTAAATGAAAGTGGGGAGCCCATTAATTAAATTGTCTGCAGAGTTTGGTAATAGGCAATACTTATTTTGAGAAAAAAAGAAGATAAACATTTATACAAGATATGATACAGGATGCAATGAGAACTGTTTGACTATGTATTAGTAGACAAAAGGTTAATGGGTAAACATTGGGATGTAGATGTTTTTAGAGGAGCAACAGAGATGTCAGATCATTATTCAGTGGTAGCTACTTTAAGAGTATAGGGTAGATGGAGCACAACATTGTTGCACTCCAACCTCCCTCACCCATATAACAAGATTGTTGTATTCTAGACCCCTCCCTATACAGGAGGGCCCTGCTTTACGGCATTTCACTAGTACAGACATTTCAAATTATTACCAAAACTCATTATACAGCTCCCTCCCTGATTTGCTATTACGGTATCTGCACACCACTGTTTGTTTACATCCTCTGTGAGCTCATCGTCTCTCGATTACGTCTAGGAACTTTCCAAAATTTCAAGTGTTTTAAAGTTATTGCATATTTTATATATACTGTAGTACTCTGATGAATATAATTATACTTATTTGTACCTTTACCTAAATAAATTAACATGCTGTGCAGGTACACATATTTTTTTCAAAATTATATAAACACGCTACGTAACATATAAACATATACCCACAGTAGAATAAATCCACATAAATATGAGATGTGGTAGCCGGCAGATTGTTGTGGTGATGGAAAGAATTCCGTTTTTCTCTAGTCTAACTTCTGAGAAAATGTGTACACAATAGTACAGTGGACCCCCGGTTTACGTACTGCTCAAAACTCGACCCATTATGTAAGTGTATTTTTGGGGGTCTAAAAGGACTACTCTAATTTACATTATTCCTTATGGGAATAAATTCGTTCGGTAAAGGCACTCGAACAGCGTTCTGGAACGAATTATGGCCGTTAACCAGGGGTCCACTGTATTACTGTGGGTAACTAGAAAATATCCCTTTCATATGCCTTCACTCGTAGCATCATTTGCTTTAAAAAGGGTGTGTTGCACGAGAATGGGAGTACAGTGGACCCCCGCCTAACGAGCAAAATTCATTCCAGAAGCCTGGTCAAGTGCCATTACCGAACGAATTTACTTCCTTAAGAAATAATGTCATGTAGGTTAGTCTATTTCAGACACCCAAAAATACACTTCCACAAGCACTTACGATATTATACTTACATAATTGTACAATTTCCGGGGTGCTCGTTAGGCGGGGGTCCACTGTATTGCTGTTTATTCTACTGCACCAACGTGAAGACAACTTGTACACATTGTAAGGTGTTTGCAGTGTGGTAAAAGTTTCACAAAAGTATGCAAAATGAACGTGTATGAACCATAAGCAGACAGGTATTAATACGCGTTCATCTCTTTGTTTACATTCTCTGCATCTCTCTCATTTATGGCATCTAAAGGTAGTTGTTAAGACATTTATTAAAGTCAGTGAACAAGGCATGTTGATGGTAATAATAACTGCTCTGGGTTGCTGTAAATTTAAGTCGTATATTTCACGTCAGTGTGGTAGCTGGGTGAGCTATCATACCTGACTTTCTACATTACTCATCCCTTGCCCTACATTAAGACTATACATATTTTAATGGCTAACTTAATATATGATAGTGTAAACATTTCATGAAGCATTTATATCTACTTATAAATGAAAAGTGTGATTTGCTTTACAGCAGTAGCCTGGAACCTAACCTGCTGTACAAGTTGGGCCAAACTGTACCAAGATTGTTGTATTCCAACCTCCCTCCACCCTATACCAAGATTGTTGTATTCTACCTTCTCACACTGCCCTCAGGTAAAGATGACATATCACACTCCAACATCTTACAAAGCATCTATATAATTATATAAAAATTAGTACCTGCAGTAGGTCTGCTGCATCATCTGTGATTTCAGGTACAATATCTCTGATATGTCTGCCCTGATGGTGACGGAAGTTACTCCGTGATAGTGACACATCACGTGGCCAGTCATTCTCATGTGGAGTCCCAATCACACTGCAATATAAATAAGTATATAAACAAAATATCAGGTCATCTAATGCTGGTAAAACAAATATAAAAAGAGATATTCTTAAAATGTCAGGCTTGTAAAAAATATATATATATATGTAGTGGAACTCCAACTAACGAACGCTCCATATAGCGAACAAATCGTGTAACGAACGCTTTTTTCGCTAAATATTTTTCTCGTAGCGAACATTTACTCGTGTAGCGAACCGTACCAGACCTGTCCACCTGCCCTTCGCAAGCACGGTGAGGCAGACAGGACGCCAGTCAAGCGTTGTTTACACTTGCGAGAACATTACCCAGCGTGCTCTTTCAAACATACACAATACTTTTGTTGTGTTTATTGTTGGTTAAGTGATTGTCACTGTGAAATAAGTCACCATGGGTCCAAAGAAGCTTCCTAGTGGCACCCCTGTAGTAAAGAGAGTGAGGACCACCATCGAACTGAAGAAAGAGATTGTAGAAAAATATGAGAGTGGCGTACGTCTGAGTGAGCTTGCCAGGATGTACAGTGGTCCCTCGGTTTTCGTGCATCTCCAAACTCGAACATTTATGTAAGTGTATTTTCGTAAGTGCTGTTGCAAGTGTATTTTTGGGGGTCTGAAATAAACTAACCTACGTGACATTATTTCTTAAGGAAGTAAATTCGTTCGGTAATGGCACTTGAGCAGCATTCTGGAACAAATTTTCGGCGAAAACCGAGGGAGCACTGTACAACAAAAACAAATCTAGTATCGGCACTATCCTGGCAAAGATAAATGCGATCAAGGAAGCTAATGTTGCAAAAGGGGGTTGATATGTTAACGAAAAATAGATCAAAAACAGTGGATGAGGTTGAGAAGTTGTTGATGGTGTGGATAAATAATAAACAGATAGCAGGTGATAGTATTTCCACGGCGATAATTTGTGAAAAGGCAAGGAAGTTGCATGCAGATCTTGTCAAGACAATGCCTGGAACCAGTGGTGAGGAGAGTGATTTTAAAGCCAGCAGAGGCTGGTTTGAGAGGTTTAAGAAACGTAGAGGTTTAAGAAACGTAGAGGTTTAAGAAACGTAGTGGCATACACAGTGTTGAGACATGGTGAGGCAGCCAGCTCAGACAAACGCGCAGCTGAAAAGTTTGTGAGTGAATTTAAGGGGTTTGTAGAGGCTGAAGAATTCCTCCCCCAACAAGTGTTTAATTGTGATGAAACAGGCCTGTTTTGGAAGAAAATGCCCAACAGGACCTTCATTACTCAGGAGGAAAAGGCACTGCCAGGACACAAGCCTATGAAAGACAGGCTAACTCTTTTGATGTGTGCCAATGCCAGTGGTGATTTTAAAGTGAAGCCTTTACTGGTGTATCACGCAGAAAATCCCAGAGGCTTCAAGAAACACAATGTTAACAGGAATAATTTGTGTGTACATTGGAAGGCTAACACTAATGCATGGGTCACTAAGGACTTTTTCATGGAATGGTTGACTAGAGTGTTTGGCCCTAGTGTGAAGAAATACCTCCTGGAAAAGAAATTGCCACTCCAGTGCCTCCTGGTACTGGACAATGCTCCTGCTCATCCTCACAACTTGGAAGAGTTGTTGTCTGACAACTTCAATTTCATCAGAGTGAAGTTCTTGCCTCCTAACACCACTCCTCTCATCAAGCCCATGGACCAGCAGGTCATTGCAAACTTCAAGAAACTGTACACCAAAGCAGTGTTTGAAAAGTGCTTTCAAATGAGCTCGGACACTTGAGTTGACCCTAAGACAGTTCTGGAAAGATCACTTCAATATCGTGCATTGCCTAGGCCTTATAGGTAAGGCTTGGGAGGGAGTGACTTCCAGGACTTTAAACTCTGCTTGGAGACCACTGTGGCCGGATTGTGTTGAAGAGAGGGATTTTGAAGGATTTGAGGCTGACCCTGTGCTTGTTGTGGAAGATATTGTGGCATTGGGGAACAGCCTGGGGTTGGAGGTGAGTGGTGAGGATGTGGAAGAGTTGGTGGAGGAGCACAGGGTAGAGCTAACAACTGAAGAGCTGGAACTGGAACAGCATCAGACCAGAGGAGGAGGAAGAGAGAGTGAAGGAGGTGCCTTCTTCAGTGCTTAAGGAAATTTGTTCCAAGTGGAACGATGTGCAAAGTTTTGTTGAAAAACACCACCCTGAGCAAGCTGAAATGAGCCATCTGTGCAACCACTTCAGTGACAGAGCCATGTTGCACTTCAGGAAAATATTAAACAGGCGCCAGAAACAGAGGACTGTGGACCGTTATTTCACGAGGCAGGGATCCAGTGACTCTCAAGCTGGTCCTAGTGGCATTAAAAAAAAAAAAAGAAGGGAAGTAACCCCAGATAAGGACTTGTTACCTGAAGTCTTTTTGGAATGGGATTCCCCTTCCAACCACTAACACCCTCCCCCTGTCGTTCTCCCTATCTTCCAGATGCCTGCAACTCTCTTCAATAAAAGTATTTTTTTTTTTTCAACAAGTCAGCCGTCTCCCACCAAGGCAGGGTGACCCAAAAAGAAAGAAAATCCCCAAAAAGAAAATACTTTCATCATCATTCAACACTTTCACCACACTCATACATAATCACTGTCTTTGCAGAGGAGCTCAGATACGACAGATGAGAATAGTCCCTCCCAGCTGTCACTATCCCAGACCCCTCCTTTAAAGTGCAGGCATTGTACTTCCCATTTCCAGGACTCAAGTCCAACTATATCAATTACATAACTGGTTTCCCTGAATCCCTTCACAAAATGTTACCCTGCTCACACTCCAACAGCTCGTCAGGTCCCAAAAACCATTCGTCTCCATTCACTCCTATCTAACACGCTCACACATGCTTGCTGGAAGTCCAAGAAGCCCCTCGCCCACAAAACCTCCTTTACTCCCTCCCTCCAACCTTTTCTAGGACGACCCCTACCCCGCCTTCCTTCCCCTACAGATTTATACGCTCTCCAAGTCAATTCTACTTTGATCCATTCTCTCAAACCACCTTAACAACCCCTCTTCAGCCCTCTGACAAATACTTTTAGTAACTCCACACCTTCTCTTAATTTCCACATTCTGAATTTTCTGCATAATATTTACACCACACATTGCCCTTAGACAGGAGATCTCCACTGCCTCCAGCCTCCTCCTCGCTGCAGCATTTGCAACCCATGCTTCACACCCATATAAGAGTGTTGGTACCACTATACTTTCGTACATTCCCTTCTTTGCCTCCATGGATAACGTTTTTCGTCTCCACAGATACCTCAACGCACCACTCACCATTTTTCCTTCATCAATTCTATGGTTAACCTCATCCTTCATAAACACATCCGCTGACACGTCAACTCCCAAATATCTGAAAACATTTACTTCTTCCATAATCCCTCTCTCCAATGTGATATCCAATTTTTCTTTATTTAAATCGTTTGATACCCTCATCACCTTACTCTTATCTATGTTCACTTTCAACTTTCTACCTTTACACACCCTCCCAAACTCGTCCACTAACTTTTGCAACTTTTCTTTAGAATCTCCTATAAGCACAGTATCATCAGCAAAAAGTAACTGTGTCAACTCCCATTTTGCATTTAATTCCCCATAATTTAATCCCACCCCTCTCCCCAACACCCTAGCATTCACTTCTTTTACAACCCCATCTATAAATATATTAAACAACCATGGTGACATTACACATCCCTAAGACCTACTTTTACCAGGAAGTAATCTCCCTCTCTCCTACACACCCTAACCTGAGCCTCACTATCCTCATAAAAACTCTTTACAGCCTTCAGTAACTTACTACCTATTCCATACACTTGCAACATTTGCCACATTGCTCCCCTATCCACTCTATCAAATGCCTTTTCTAAATCCATAAATGCAAGGAAAACTTCTCTACCTTTATCTAAATACTGTTCACATATATGATTCACTGTAAACACTTGATCTACACATCCCCTACCCACTCTAAAGCCTCCTTGCTCATCTGCAATCCTACTCTCTGTCTTACCTCTAATTCTTTCAATAATAACCCTGCCATACACTTTACCTGGTATACTCAGTAAACTTATTCCCCTATAATTCTTACACTCTTTTATCCCCCTTCCCTTTATATAAAGGAACTATACATGCTCTCTGCCAATCCCTAGGTACCTTCCCCTCTTTCATACATTTATTAAACAAAAATACCAACCACTCCAGCACTATATCCCCCACTGCTTTTAACATTTCTGTCATGATCCCGTCAGTTCCAGCTGCTTTACCCCCTTTCATTCTACGTAATGCCTCACGCACCTCCCCCACACTCACATCCTGCTCTTCTTCACTCCTAAACGATGTTGTACCTCCCTGGCCAGTACATGAAATTACCGCCTCCCTTTTTTCATCGACATTTAAAAGTTCCTCAAAATATTCCTGCCATCTACCCAATACCTCCAGCTCCCCATCTACTAACTAACCTACTCTGTTTTTAACTGACAAATCCATTCGTTCCCTAGGCTTTCTTACCTTGTTTATCTCACTCCAAAAAGTTTTCTTGTTTTCAGCAAAATTTCTTGACAGAGCCTCTCCCATTCTTTCATCTGCTCTTCTTTTGCACTCTCTCACCACTCTCTTCACTTTTCTTTTACTATCCATATACTCTGCTCTTCTATTAACACTTCTGTTTTGTAAAAACCTCTCATAAGCTACCTTTTTCTCATTTATCACACCCTTTACGTCTTCATTCCACCATTCACTCCTCTTTCCTCCTGCACCCACTCTCCTATAGCCTCAAACGTCTGCCCCACATTCTAATACTGCATTTTTAAAACTATCCCAACTCTCTTCAACCCCCCCACTACTCATACTTGCACTAGTCCACCTTTCTACCAATAGTTACTTATATCTCACCCTAACTTCCTCCTCCCTTAGTTTATACACTTTTACCTCTCTCTTACTTGCTGTTGCCATTTTCATTTTGTCCCATCTACCTTTTACTCTAACTGTAGCTACAACTAAATAATGATCCGATATATCTGTTGCCCCTCTATAAACATGTACATCCTTAATCCTACCCATCAACCTTTTATCCATCAATACATAATCCAAAATGGAAATGGGAAGTACAATGCCTGCACTTTAAAGGAGGGGTCTGAGATAGTGACAGCTGGGAGGGACTTTTCTCAGCTGTCGTATCTGAGCTCCTCTGCAAAGACAGTGATTATGTATGAGTGTGGTGAAAGTGTTGAATGATGATGAAAGTTTTTCTTTTGGGGATTTCTTTCTTTTTGGGTCACCCTGCCTCGGTGGGAGACGGCCGACTTGTTGAAAAAAAAAAAAAAAAAAAAACATAATCCAACAAACTACTTTCCTTACGTGCTATATCATACCTTGTATATTTATTTATCCTCTTTTTCATAAAATATGTATTACTTATTACCAAACCTCTTTCTACACATAGCCCATTTACCCCTGGCACCCTAAATTTACCTACTACTCCCTCCACAACATTTTTACCCAATTTAGCATTAAGATCCCCAACCACAATTACTCTCTCACTTACTATAACCCACTTTTCACATCCATCCTTTATTTTACTCCACATAATCCTTGAATTTATACATTTATATTTCCTCTTTACCTGCCATAACTGATTATTCAACATTATTGCCACTCCTTCTTTAGCTCTAACTCTATTTGAAACCCCTGACCTAATCCCATTTATTTCTTCCCACTGAAACTCTCCTACTCCCTTCAGCTTTGTCTCACTTAAAGCCAGGACATCCAGCTTCTTTTCATTCATAACATCTACAATAATCTCTTTCTTATCATTCGCACAACATCCACGCACATTCAAACATCCCACTTTGACGGTTTTCTTCTTTTTCTTTTTAGTAAGCTATACAGGAAAAGGGGTTACTAGCCCATTGTTCCTGGCATTTTAATAAGTAAATGTTATTTATTAATCTGTTTTTTATTATTTAGTATTATTATTAGTATTTATAGTTTTAATAACATTGTTTAGTGTATGTAGAACTATAATTAAAATGTATTTTTTGTGAATATTTTTGGGTGGAACAGATTAATTGTATTTACATTATTTCTTATGAGAAATAAGGTTTCGAATTATGAACTTTTTGTGTTAAGAACTAGCTCCTGGAACGGATTAAGTTCGTTAGTCGAGGGACCACTGTACTGTATTGGAGTTTTCAATAAAGGGGGGGGGGAGAATAAGCCTGTTTGAAAAAGAGCATATACTGTAAAAAGTATACATGGGACATGAATGTCAACTTAAGCTTACTAGAAATGCATAAAAATTATCTATATTCATGCAAATTTATGAACTGGTCTACTTGTAAATAAGTTTTTTATAACCTAGGAGAGGAAATTCTTACTCAAATATCCTTTGGAGTTGGTCTGGTTCTGTGTGTCCCTCAAATACGGGTTTTCGTCGGAAAAGTTCGGCAAATATACACCCACAGGACCAGACATCAGCAGGTGTAGCATAACTATTACTCAACAAAATTTCCGGAGCTCGATACCATAATGTAACCACCTGTGAAAATAAAGATTGTTTAAAAAAAAAAAATATATTCCTAGTAACACTATACAGTGGACCCTCGGTTTTCGTTCACCTCCAAACTCGAACAATTATGTAAGTGTATTTTTGGGGGTCTGAAATGACTAATCTAATTTACATTTGTCCTTATGAGAACAAATTCATTCGGTAACAGCACTCAAACAGCATTCTGGAAAGAATTTTCAACGAAAACAGAGGGTCCACTATATACTGTACAATTTTTTTTAAATGCCCTGCGTACTGCAAATCTTGCTTAATATCACTCTGTATACACTGCTATATAATTTTCATTCCATATTTGTATTGTATGTATTTTGCACTGGCTGGCAAATGGATGTCTAATTGCATTGGCAGTGGGCAGGCACTTGGAAGTAATAACAACACTGGAGAACTGGAAACCTGCTGTAAAGTGGAGGCGAGTGTGTCAGCCTGAAAAAAAAAAAAATTGTGTGGAAAGATACTGAGTATGTGCGGTTTGCAGCAAGGAAGGAGAAAAGAGAGATCGGCTATTTCCCACCAAGGTAGGGTGGCCCGAAAAAGAAAAACTTTCACCATCATTCAGTGATGGAGTGAATGATGGTGAAAGTTTTTCTTTTAAAGGCCACCCTACCTTGATGGGAAACTGCCGATGTGTTAATAAAAATATATTGGGGAAGGGGGGATGGCCACTCAAGGTGAAGAACAATGCCAGGTATCATGTTAGTACACTGCAGAAAAAGTCATACAAGTGTTGTGAAGTGTGTAAGGTAGTGAATAGAATGAAAAGAGGTAAAACAGCTAAGATAGATGGGATTAAGACAGACATTAAAAACAGGTGAGGATATAGTTTTGGAATAGTTAGTGTATCTTTTCAATATATGCATGAAAAAAGGAGATGCCTAAGGATTGGCAGAGAGCATGCATAGTTCTTTTGAATGATGGGAAAAGAAGATAAGAGTGTTTAAGAATTATAAGGAAATATGTCTGTAAACAAAGCTGAAGGGGGTAGGCGAGTTTCAGTGGGGAGAAATAAATGGGATTAAGTCAGGAGTATCTGAGAGAGTTAGAGCTAAGGAAGGGGTAGCAATAATGTTGAAGGATCAGTTATGGAAGGAAAAGAGGGAATATGAATGTGTAAATTCAAGGATTATGTGGATTAAAATAAGGGTCGGATGCGAAAAGTGGGTCATAATAAGCGTGTATGCACCTGGAGAAGAGAGGAGTGTAGAGGAGAGAGAGAGATTTTGGGAGATGTTAAGCGAATGTATAGGAACTTTTGAACCAAATGAGAGAGTAATTGTTTTAGGGGACCTAAATGCTAAAGTGGGAGAAACATGCAGAGAGGGTGTAGTAGGTAAGTTTGGGGTGCCAGGTGTAAATGATAATGGGAGCCCTTTGATTGAACTTTGTATAGAAAGGGGTTTAGTTATAGGTAATACATATTTTAAGAAAAAGAGGATAAATAAGTATACAAGATATGATGTAGGGCGTAATGATAGTAGTTTGTTGGACTATGTATTGGTAGATAAAAGACTGTTGAGTAGACTTCAGGATGTACATGTTTATAGAGGGGCCACAGATATATCAGATCACTTTTTAGTTATAGCTACAGTGGGAGTAAAAGGTAGATGGGATACAAGGAAAATAGAATCAGTAAGTAAGAGAGAGGTGAAGGTTTATAAACTAAAAGAGGAGGCAGTTAGGGTAAGATATAAAAACTATTGGAGGATAGATGGGCTAGTGAGAGTGTAGGCAATGGGGTTGAAAATGTATGGGATAGATTTAAAAATGTAGTGTTAGAGTGTTCAGCAGAAGTTTGTGGTTACAGGCGAGTGGGTGCGGGAGGGAAGAGGAGCGATTGGTGGAATGATGATGTAAAGAGAGTAGTAAGGAGAAAAAGTTAGCATATGAGAGGTTTTTACAAAGTAGAAGTGATGCAAGGAGGGAAGAGTATATGGAGAGAAAAGAGAGGTTAAAGAGTGGTGAAGCAATGTAAAAAGAGAGCAGATGAGAGAGTGGGTGAGATGTTATCAGCAAATTTTGTTGAAAATAAGAAAAAGTTTTGGAATGAGATTAATAAGTTGAGGAAGCCTAGAGAACAAATGGATTTGACAGTTAAAAATAGGAGAGGAGAGTTATTAAATGGAGAGTTAGAGGTATCGGGAAGATGGAGAGAATATTTTGAGGAGTTGTTAAATGTTGATGAAGACAGGAAGCTGTGATTTCGTGTGTAGGGCAAGGAGGAATAACATCTTGTAGGAGTGTGGAAGAGCCAGTTGTGAGTGTAGGGAAGTTCGTGAGGCAGTGGGTAGAATGAAAGGGGTAAGGCAGCTGGGATTGATGGGATAAAGATAGAAATGTTAAAAGCAGGTGGAGATATAGTTTTGGAGTGGTTGGTGCTATTATTTAATAAATGTATGGAAGAGGGTAAGGTACCTAGGGATTGGCAGAGAGTGTGTATTGTTCCTTTGTATAAAGGCAAAGGGGACAAAAGAGAGTGCAAAAATTATAGGGGAATAAGTCTGTTGAGTGTACCTGGTAAAGTGTATGGTAGAGTTATTATTGAAAGAATTAAGAGTAAGACAGAAAGTAGAATAGCAGATGAACAAGGGGGCTTTAGGAAAGGTAGGGGGTGTGTAGACCAAGTGTTTACAGTGAAACATATAGGTGAACAGTATTTGGATAAGGGTAAAGATGTTTTTGTGGCATTTATGGATTTGGAAAAGGCATATGATAGAGTAGATAGGGAGGCAATGTGGCAGATGTTGCAGGTGTATGGAATAGGAGGAAGGTTACTGAAAGCAGTAAAGAGTTTTTATGAGGATAGTGAGGCTCAGGTTAGAGTGTGTAGGAGGGAAGGGGACTATTTCCCAGTAAAAGTGGGCCTTAGACAAGGATGTGTGATGTCACCGTGGTTGTTCAATATATTTATAGATGGGGTTGTAAGAGAAGTGAATGCGAGGGTCTTGGCAAGAGGTGTTGGGCTAAAAGATAAAGAAGCAAATACAAAGTGGGAGTTGTCACAGTTGCTTTTTGCTGATGACACTGTGCTTTGGGAGATTCTGAAGAGAAGTTGCAGAGGTTGGTGGATGAATTTGGTAGGGTGTGTAAAAGAAGAAAATTGAAAGTGAATATAGGAAAGAGTAAGGTGATGAGGATAACAAAAAGAATAGGTGACGAAAGATTGGATATCAGATTGGAGGGAGAGAGTATGGAGGAGGTGAATGTATTCAGATATTTGGGAGTGGACATGTCGGCGGATGGGTCTATGAAGGATGAGGTGAATCATAGAATTGATGAGGGAAAAGGGTGAGTGGAGCACTTCGGAGTCTGTGGAGACAAAGAACCTTGTCCATGGAAGTAAAGAGGGAATGTATGAGAGTATAGTTATACCAACGCTCTTATATGGGTGTGAAGCATGGGTGATGAATGTTGCAACGAGGAGAAGGCTGGAGGCAGTGGAAATGTCATGTCTGAGGTCAATGTGTGGTGTGAATATAATGCAGAGAATTCGGAGTTTGGAAATTAGGAGGAGGTGCGGGATTACCAAAACGATTGTCCAGAGAGCTGAGGAGGGGTTGTTGAGGTGGTTTGGACATGTAGAGAGAATGGAACGAGACAGAGTGACTTCGAGAGTGTATAAATCTGTAGTGGAGGGAAGGCGGGGTAGGGGTCGGCCTAGGAAAGGGTGGAGGGAGGGGGTAAAGGAAGTTTTGTGTGCGAGGGGCTTGGACTTCCAGCAAGCATGTGTGAGCGTATTTGATAGGAGTGAATGGAGGCATATGGTTTTAATACTTGACGTGCTGTTGGAGTGTGAGCAAAGTAACATTTATGAAGGGATTCAGGGAAACCGGCAGGCCGGACTTGAGTTCTGGAGATGGGAAGTACAGTGCCGGCACTCTGAAGGAGGAGTGTTAATGTTGCAGTTTTATAACTGTAGTGTAAAGCACCCCTCTGGCAAGACAGTGATGGAGTGAATGATGATGAAAGTTTTTCTTTTTCGGGCCACCCTGCCTTGGTGGGAATCGGCCGATGTGTTAATAAAAAAAAAAAAAATGTCTGTAATATGGGCTAGTAACCCCTTTTCCTGTATAGCTTACTAAAAAGAAAAAGAAGAAAACCGTCAAAGTGGGATGTTTGAATGTGCGTGGATGTTGTGCGAATGATAAGAAAGAGATGATTGTAGATGTTATGAATGAAAAGAAGCTGGATGTCCTGGCTTTAAGTGAGACAAAGCTGAAGGGGGTAGGAGAGTTTCAGTGGGGAGAAATAAATGGGATTAGATTAGGGGTTTCAAATAGAGTTAGAGCTAAAGAAGGAGTGGCAATAATGTTGAATAATCAGTTATGGCAGGTAAAGAAGGAATATAAATGTATAAATTCAAGGATTATGTGGAGTAAAATAAAGGTTGGATGTGAAAAGTGGGTTATAGTAAGTGTTTATGCACCTGGAGAAGAGAGAAGTATAGAGGAGAGAGAGAGATTTTGGGAAATGTTGAGTGAGTGTGTGGGGAGTTTTCAACCAAGTGAGAGAGTAATTGTGGTTGGGGATCTTAATGCTAAAGTGGGTAAAAATGTTGTGGATGGAGTAGTAGGTAAATTTGGGGTGCCAGGGGTAAATGTAAATGGGGAGCCATTAATTGAGCTATGTGTAGAAAGAGGTTTGGTAATAAGTAATACATATTTTATGAAAAAGAGGAGTTGGTCTGGTTCTGTGTGTCCCTCAAATACGTAAGGAAAGTAGTTTGTTGGATTATGTATTGGTGGATAAAAGGTTGATGAGTAGGCTTCAGGATGTACATGTTTATAGAGGGGCAACGGATATATCAGATCATTATTTGGTTGTAGCTACAGTTAGAGTAAAAGGTAGATGGGACAAAAAGAAAATGGCAACAGCAAGTAAGAGAGAGGTAAAAGTGTATAAACTAAGGGAGGAGGAAGTTAGGGTGAGATATAAGGAACTATTGGCAGAAAGGTGGGCTAGTGCAAGTAGGAGTAGTGGGGGGGTTGAAGAGAGTTGGGATAGTTTTAAAAATGCAGTATTAGAATGTGGGGCAGAAGTTTGTGGTTATAGGAGGGTGGGTGCAGGAGGAAAGAGGAGTGAGTGGTGGAATGAAGAAGTAAAGGGTGTGATAAAAGAGAAAAAGGTAGCTTATGAGAGGTTTTTACAAAACAGAAGTGTTAGTAGAAGAGCAGAGTATATGGAGAGTAAAAGAAAGGTGAAGAGAGTGGTGAGAGAGTGCAAAAGAAGAGCGGATGAAAGAACGGGAGAGGCTCTGTCAAGAAATTTTGCTGAAAACAAGAAAAATTTTGGAGTGAGATAAACAAGGTAAGAAAGCCTAGGGAACGAATGGATTTGTCAGTTAAAAACAGAGTAGGGAGTTAGTAGATGGGGAGCTGGAGGTATTGGGTAGATGGCGGGAATATTTTGAGGAACTTTTAAATGTTGATGAAAAGAAGGAGGCGATAATTTCATGTACTGGCCAGGGAGGTACAACATCGTTTAGGAGTGAAGAAGAGCAGGATGTGAGTGTGGGGAGGTGCGTGAGGCATTACGTAGAATGAAAGGGGTAAAGCAGCAGGAATTGACGGAATCATGACAGAAATGTTAAAAGCAGGGGGATATAGTGCTGGAGTGGTTGGTATTTTTGTTTAATAAATGTATGAAAGAGGGGAAGGTACCTAGGGATTGGCAGCGAGCATGTATAGTTCCTTTATATAAAGGGAAGGGGATAAAAGAGAGTGTAAAAATTATAGGGGAATAAGTTTACTGAGTATACCAGGTAAAGTGTATGGCAGGGTTATTATTGAAAGAATTAGAGGTAAGACAGAGAGTAGGATTGCAGATGAGCAAGGAGGCTTTAGAATGGGTAGGGATGTGTAGATCAAGTGTTTACAGTGAAGCATATATGTGAACAGTATTTAGATAAAGGTAGAGAAGTTTTTATTGCATTTATGGATTTAGAAAAGGCATATGATAGAGTGGATAGGGGAGCAATGTGGCAAATGTTGCAGGTGTATGGAATAGGTAGTAAGTTACTGAAGGCTGTAAAGAGTTTTTATGAGGATAGTGAGGCTCAGGTTAGGGTGTGTAGGAGAGAGGAGATTACTTCCCGGTAAAAGTAGGTCTTAGACAGGGATGTGTGATGTCACCATGGTTGTTTAATATATTTATAGATGGGGTTGTAAAAGAAGTAAATGCTAGGGTGTTGGGGAGAGGGGTGGGATTAAATTTTGGAGAATTAAATGCAAAATGGGAGTTGACACAGTTACTTTTTGCTGATGATACTGTGCTTATGGGAGATTCTAAAGAAAAGTTGCAAAGGTTAGTGGACGAGTTTGGGAGAGTGTGTAAAGGTAGAAAGTTGAAAGTGAACATAGATAAGAGTAAGGTGATGAGGGTATCAAACGATTTAAATAAAGAAAAATTGGATATCACATTGGAGAGAGGGATTATGGAAGAAGTAAATGTTTTCAGATATTTGGGAGTTGATGTGTCAGCGGATGGATTTATGAAGGATGAGGTTAACCATAGAATTGATGAAGGAAAAAGGTGAGTGGTGCATTGAGGTATCTGTGGAGACAAAAACGTTATCCATGGAGGCAAAGAAGGGAATGTACGAAAGTATTGTGGTACCAACACTCTTATATGGGTGTGAAGCATGGGTTGCAAATGCTGCAGCGAGGAGGAGGCTGGAGGCAGTGGAGATGTCCTGTCTAAGGGCAATGTGTGGTGTAAATATTATGCAGAAAATTCGGAATGTGGAAATTAGGAAAAGGTGTGGAGTTACTAAAAGTATTTGTCAGAGGGCTGAAGAGGGGTTGTTGAGGTGGTTTGGTCATTTAGAGAGAATGGATCAAAGTAGAATGACTTGGAGAGCGTATAAATCTGTAGGGGAAGGAAGGCGGGGTAGGGGTCGTCCTAGAAAAGGTTGGAGGGGAAGGGGTAAAGGAGGTTTTGTGGGCGAGGGCTTGGACTTCCAGCAAGCATGTGTGAGCGTGTTAGATAGGAGTGAATGGAGACGAATGGTTTTGGGACATGACGATCTGTTGGAGTGTGAGCAGGGTAACATTGTGTGAAGGGATTCAGGGAAACCAGTTAATTGATTTAGTTGGACTTGAGTCCTGGAAATGGGAAGTACAATGCCTGCACTTTAAAGGAGGGGTCTGAGATAGTGACAGCTGGGAGGGACTTTTCTCAGCTGTCGTATCTGAGCTCCTCTGCAAAGACAGTGATTATGTATGAGTGTGGTGAAAGTGTTGAATGATGATGAAAGTTTTTTTTCTTTTTGGGGATTTTCTTTCTTTTTGGGTCACCCTGCCTCGGTGGGAGACGGCCGACTTGTTGGGGAAAAAAAAAAAAAAAAAAAAAAAAGTCTGTTGAATATACTGGGTAAAGTATGTGATAGACATTGCTGAATTAAGGATAAGATAGAAAATAGGACTGCAGAGGAACATGATTTAGGAAGTGTAGGGGATATGTAAACCATACAAGTGAACAATACATCAAGATTAAAAACTTTCACATATATGGATACAGAAAAGGCACATATGGTAAATGGGGGAGCAACAAGGCAGATGGTTGTTAAAGGCCAATATATATCACTTGGACTTATGGTAAATTTAGTCCATATGCTCTTTCATTCTTATCACTGTAAAATAAGTTGTCATAGGGCTTAAACATTGAATGCAATAGTCTTAAGTTTAAAAAATGAATAAATCTCAGAACTATCATCATATCTTCTATAAAGAACTGATTTAAATTCAACTAGGCAATCACTGTCAGATTTTCTCATAGCAACATTTGAAATAGTTACACTGTTCTTAAAAAACACCAACTTCACAAAGTGGCAATAAGATCACCTTTCATCTCTTACAGGTCTCTACTTGCAACAGTCACGGCCATGTTTATAAACACTAGTTAAGCACTATCACCAGATAGTTATATTGAGTATTCTCTTTATTTGTTTGCCTGTTAACTTCAAGTGTCTGTTATGACAAACATTTTATTCATCATATCTGTTAATGGAGTCAGGATTATTACCGCTACCTCTCTAAGGCCCAGTCTCAGACTAGGCCTCTAAACTGGAAAGGGATTACTGTATTACAAGAATAAAGATATCATTAAGAAAAACACATTAAAGTGGACCTGTAAGCCACTGAAAAGTTTCTGTCAACCTCGGTCAGGGAACACTTGTCCTGTTCCCTGACAAACCTTACCTAACCTAACACAGTAAAAAGTCTAACAGGCTTTCATTTCACATTCCTTTTAGAGGTTGGTGATACATCCCTGGATGGTGCTACTGTTACCATTACTTAACACTTGTGACTAGTTTCAAGGGTTCTTCTGTGGAATATTTTTGCTAACAGTTTTTTCTGCTCCCCTTAAAAGCATATTTAATAATGTATGGGACTAACTTTGAAGAGTTTACATTTTTTTTCTGCTTTGCCATTTGTATGGGTACATGGTTTTTCCTTTGCTAATATTTATTCAGTTTGATTTTTGTTGGCATCTGAGAAAGTCAGACCAGGCCTATGAGAAGAGGCATTTTGAAAGTTCTTGGAAGTTGCATTTATAGTTTATAGATAGTGTGAGTGAGGGATCTTTCCTTGCCACAATTTTACTGGCTGTTCTGGCAGGCAGAGGAGGAGGAGAGCCTGAATGGGCCTTGCTTCCACTTCTATATTTCTATGAGTTAGCTTTAACCTAGAAAAGTACTCACCAATTGAGCTAGATACACATCAAAAGCACTTATTTGCAACTGACTCCAATCAGAGATATTACAGACTGAATGCACATCAGTCAAAAGTAAAGGAACTTTATTTCCAACAATGTTATTATAGTAAATGAATGAATGCAGGCATAGTTCTGCTCCTGTAATTATAAATAGGTAATACCTGAAGGATGTTTCTGGGGGACAATGCCTCTGTGGCCCAGTCCCAGACCAAGCCTTCTGGAGGATCAAGGCCAAATCAGACAGGCTATTATTGTTGGTTACACACATTCTGATGTACAAACTACAGCTTAGCTGGTCAGGCAGTGATCTGAGGAACTTGTCCAGTTTCCTCTTGAAGATTGCCCTGAGGTTTGATGGAAATTCCCTGTGTATGCATGGAGGGAGAGTGTTGAAGAGTCACATGAACAGGATGGACACAAAAATCTCTTTGCATTAAGACTGAATTAGTGTCTGATACGGCATTCTCGTCCCAGTCTTTTCAATATGTCATAATTCACTTTAGGACAAAAAGAGAAGATTTTCACCACTGCAACCAACAGATGTTGCTCTAAAAGAACCATCAGTAACTATTATAATCAGCATTCAATGTGGAATAAAATGTGTTGAGGTCAACACACATGGTGTAACTCCATGGAAAATTGAATGTGTTAACTGTATACAATTAGTTATGCATATTTCAAGCCTCATAACAATAAAATAAAGTCTATTAAACCACAAATAAGAGACATGAAATAAAAAATTCTCCTTACCACTGCGGTGAGTCTCATATTAAAATCATATATTCTTGCCAAGCCGAAGTCGGCAATTTTAATACGGCCATTCGTGTCGACCAGAATATTTTGAGGCTTCAGGTCTCGGTGGATGATGCGATTACTGTGGAGGAAGTCAACGCCACAAAGTATTTGGTGGATCAGACTCTGTTGAAGATACCACAAAACTTAATAGCCTGATTAACATCTTTTAACACCCCTAGGCCAGAATATTTTATTCATTTGACTTATGTATGTACAGTGGTCCCTCGGTTTTCGCCAAAAATTCGTTCCAGAATGCTGCTCAAGTGCCATTACCGAACGAATTTACTTCCTTAAGAAATAATGACACGTAGGTTAGTCTATTTCAGACCCCCAAAAATACACTTGCAACAGCACTTACAAAAATACACTTACATAAATGTTCGAGTTTGGAGATGCACGAAAACCGAGGGACCACTGTATATGTACAGTTACAGAAAAAAGTTCCTATACTCTCTCTGCTGGACAGAAGTGACATCTGGAAACTCAGACGTAGTAAACAAAGGAGTAAAGACTATTTTCATGAATGAATTAGTGCAGCTTGTAAAAATGGTGATTAGTTGACAGAATTAATTGCCAGTATTTTTTGTCTACATAAAAGATTTATGAATACAGATATGAATTAATTACCTTTCAGATATTATATCCAATAATGTAAAACCATAAAAATTATTTTAAAATGTGACCGACTATATTGAAAGGTAAGTGTTATGATGACTGGTCCATAATCATTATGCATCAGTCACATCTACTCAGGTGAGGCATAATTTTGCTGGACAAGTTGGGTGAAAGCGTGAGGTTTGCTTTTCATAATGTCTGTCTTACAGAATATTGGTAATTTGTAGAAAATACAATTTAAAATAATATTCCATTAATCAAGGCAGCACTGTATGAGCCTTATGAGTCAGTCATACTATTTTTTACTGTCAAATCCATTCATTCCATAGGATTTCTTAAACTATTTATCTCCAATTTTTTTTTCTTAATTCTCAGCAAAATTTGTTGACAGTGCCTCACCCACATCATTTGCTCTCCTTTTGCCCTCCCTCACCACTCTCTTAACCTCTCTTTTACTCTCCATATACTCCACCCTTCTTATATCACTTCTGCTCGGTAAAAATCTCTCATATGCAACCTTTTTTCTTTTATAACACCCTTAACCTCATCATTCCACCAATCACTCCTCTTTCCTCCTGCACCCACCTTCCTATAACCACAAACTTTTACTCTGCATTCTAACACTGCCTTTTTAAAACTATCCCACCCCTCTTCAACTACCTATACTCTAATTAGCCCACCTTTCTCCCAATAGTTGCTTATATCTCACCCTAACTTCATCCTCCCTTAGTTTATAAACTTTCACCTCTCTCTTACTTGCTGTTGTCGTTTTCCTTTTGCCACATCTACCTAGGGGGGATATGATCAAGGTGTATAAATGGAAAACAGGAATTAATAAAGGGGATGTAAATAGCGTGCTAAAAATATCTAATATTGACAGGACTCGCAGCAATGGTTTTAAATTTGGAAAAATTCAGATTCAGGAAGGATATAGGAAAGCACTGGTTTGGTAATAGAGTTGTGGATAAGTGGAACAAACTCCCGAGTACCATCATAGAAGCTAAGACGTTGTGTAGTTTTAAAAATAGGATGGATAAATACATGAGTGGGTGTGAGTTGGACCTGACTAGCTTGTGCTACTAGGTCAGATGCTGTGCTCCTCCCTTAAGTGAATGTGACTGACCTGACCAGGTCAAGGCATTGGCTTAAGTCGGTGGGAGAATTGGACCTGCCTCGCATGGGCCAGTAGGCCTGCTGCAGTGTTCCTTCTTTCTTATGTTTCTTATGTTCTTATTACCAAACCTCTCTCTATACATAATAAAATTAAAGGACACCCATTTTCATTTTCCCCTGGCACCCCAAACTTACGTACTACTCCCCTCACAACAGTTTTACCCACTTTAGCATTTAGGTCCCCCACCACAAGTACTCTCACCACTTGGTTTGAAACTCCCCATGCACTCACACAACATCTCCCAAAATCTCTCTCCTTTACACTTCTCTCTTCTCCAGGTGCATAAACACTTACTATAGATATAGTTCCTTGATAATGTGAGAAATCACTAAAGCGCTTGGAATGAAAGTTTCTCTTTCCAACTTTAGTAACGTATACAGGAGAAGGGGTTACTAGCTTCTTGCTCCCGGCATGTTAGTTGCCTCTTACTACATGTATGGCTTACGGAGGAAGAATTGAGATCCCCAACCACAAGTACTCTCACTTGGTTCAAAACTCCCCATGCACTCACTCAACATTTCCCAAAATCTCTCCCTCTCCTCTACACTTCTCTCTTCTCCTTGTGCATACACAATTACTATAACCCACTTTTCACATCCAACCCTTATTTTAAACCACATAATCCTTGAATTTATACATTTATATTCCCTCTTTTCCTGCCATAACTTATCCTTCAACATTATTGCTACTCCTTCTTTAGCCCTAACTCTGTTTGAAACCCCTGACCTAATCCCATTTATTTCTCCCCAATGAAACTCTCCTACCCCCTTCAGCTTTGTTTCACTTAAGGTCAGGACATCCAGCTTCTTCTCATTCATAACATCCACAATCATCTCTTATCATTCGCACAACAACCACACACATTCAAACATCCCACTTTGACGTTTTTCTTCTTTTTCTTTTTAGTAAGTTACACGAGAAAAGGGGTTACTAGCCCATTGTTCCCAGCATTTTAGTTGACTTTTACAACATGCATGGCTTACAGAGGAAAGATTCTTATTTCACTTCCCCATGGATAAATATATATACAGTGGTACCTCGAGTTACGATATTTTTTCGTTCGAGAATGCTGTTCAAGTGCCATTACCAAACGAATTTATCCCCATAAGGAATAATGTAAAATAGACTAGCCCTTTTACACCCCCAAAAATATACTTACAAAAGCATTTAAAAAAATAAACTTACATAAAAGGGCGATTTTGGGGACCATCGTAACTCGAGGTACCACTGTAGTGGTACCTCGGTTTTCGTACAGCTCCCAACTCTAACAATTATGTAAGTGTATTATTGTAAGTGCTTTTGTAATTGTATTTTTGGGGGTCTGAAACAGACTAATCTAATTACATTTGTCCTTATGGGAACAAATTCGTTTGGTAACGGCGCTTGAACAGCATTCTGGAATGAATTATCGACGAAAACGAAGGTACCACTGTATATATAGTGGACCCCCGAGTTTTGGTCACCTCGGAAATCAAACAATTATGTAAGTGTAATATTGTAAGTGCTTTTGTAAGTGTATTTTTGGGGGTCTGAAATGGACTAACCTACTTGACATTATTCCTTAAGGGAGTAAATTTGTTCAGTAATGGCACTTGAGCAGCCTTCTGGAATGAATTATGACCGAAACTCGGGGGTCCACTGTATTACTTAATCACCCAATGTCCATCAAAATTATGCTTCAAGTGAGCAGATACAGCTGATGTATGATGAATATGGACCTGTTATCAATCATTACACTTCCTTAGCAATGTTTTCTGTCACCTTTTCAAATAACTTTTATAGTTTTATAATACTGGATACATATATCCAAATGATAATTCATATTTACACTCATAAATCTACTTTTATATAGATACACAGAAGTACCGCCAATTAATTTTGTCAACCTATCACCATCGTCGTTACAAGCTGCACTAATCCATTCAGGAAAATAGTATTTGTTACTCGGTTTACTATGTCCAAGTTGCCTGATATTATTTCTGCCCAGGAGAGGGAGGAACTTTTTTCCATATATAAATTTTTTTATTTGATTTTTAGAAAAAATGCTGAAGTTGACACTAGCTTTTATTAAAAATTTATAAAATAATGTGAAAGTAATAGACTTGGTAGGCATGTCCTATAAAGAACAGATGTGACTATCTAAGTGTAAATAATAAATTTATAAGTGTGCATTTATACAGTGTAAGTACAGTAACTGTTACATCTAGGTGTTGTAGGCTAATGGTCATGACTTGTCTTACTTGATGTATAATTAATACTATAATTATCATTACAGGGAGGCCTGTCTGGGACCAGGCCGCAGGGTCACTGACCCTCAGAACACTCCAAGTAGGTATCCATCCTGATTAGTATTCTGTAGTATGTCATCCCTTCAAGGGAAAGAGGTGTCTCTGGCTGTGAAGGACTCTTGATCAAAGGAATCAAAGCAACCTTTCCCTTCCTTGGATCAAACCTGACAGCCTTCTGATCTCCAGGCACTACAATCCTCATGGGTTTAGTGTTTTCTCAATAATGTAATAATAATGTCCCCTTAAGGAGGTTCTTAGATGCTGATGAAATAACCTCCCTTTCATTGGATAAAACCTAACTGCCTCCCATTCCCCAGGGTCTGTATGACCGCTGTTGTTACCACTCTCCCGGTGAATATAATAATAATGTTACATGCAAGCGGCTTGGACATCCAACAGGCGTGTGTGACTGTGTTAGATAGGAGTGGACGCAAGTGGTTTTTATGACTTGACGTGCTGAGGAAAGTAACATTTATAAAAGGATTCAGGGGAAATGGTTATCCAGACTCGAGTCCTGGAGGTGGGAATTACAGTGCCTGCACTCTGAAGGAAGGGTGGGGATATTTGCAGTTTGGAGATATAAACTGTAGTATCAAAGTACCTCTGGCAAGACAAGTGGAGTGAGTGATAGTGAAAGTGTTTCTTCTTCTTTATAGGTCACTCTACCTCGGTGGGAGACAGCTGGTGTGTTAAAAAAAAGTTACAACACAAACATATTATCGCCTCCACTCTTGAAATAATGTACAGTAGTATGTAAATGTTCATACTTTTGCCAGTTGTTGTAAAGGCAGATTATTTATTTAATATTAATTGTGGAAGCACTAAACTATAGAGGCCATACAACACCTGGCAAATGGGAGGCAACCAGATTCTATACAAGGAAATGGAAGGTAATGCCAGTTCCTTGGATCAAAAGTCCTTCACCAGCATCAAGATACCACCTCTTATGACGGGTGTAAAGATGATACTCATGTAGAAACTCACCTTAATTCTTGCCTGGTCGAGTCCTGGGGAAGGACAGGCCTTGAGGTAGTGGTAGAGGTCCTGGTTGACATACTCAAACACCAGCACAAGGTTGAGTCGTTGCTCCTGCTCTACTCTTCCCTGGCAGATGTCCAGCAACCTGAAACATGTCAACACTGTAACCTTGCCCCTGGCTCTTAGTGCCTGCATGTCATGTTAATACTCTACTACTCTTCTAGGCTCATTAATGCTGGATGTCACCTGTTCACCACCAGTCGGGACTATTTTAATCTCTAAAATAGGGATTCAAGTAAACGCTCAGCGTATATACACTAAGACATACCTCATGCTGTTATTTTCTATTTACGTACGTCGGCATATGGTATCAAAAACATCAACAGCCAAGCAATATAGTATAATAATGGGTTGTCATATTTTATTTATTAGTGAACTGATAGTCTCTGGTGGGCGAAACAGTTTAATTAACAAAATGTCATAGCCCCAACACTGTCTTACCTACATACAGCCAAGCAATAGAGTACACTACTCAACACTCAAAATTATCATCATGCTGGGGTGGGGAACCTGCGGCCTTCTAGGGCATTATGTGAGGCCTGAATGAATTATTTTTCTTGAAGTTATTGTATAATAATTAACTTTTTACAAAATAACCGACATTTTGGAGTGTATCTAAGAAAAAATTCTTGAATGCGGCGTTTCAACATTATATAGTTGCTCACCCCAGTGTGGGCCTAACACACTGGAGATCAGTGGTGTAACCATTGTTGTTGGGGTTTATAGGGCCACTGACAGCAGGTGCAGCCATTGGGGGGGAGGGTTATGGGGCTAAACCCCCTCTTCGATATACTTTTGATGAATTTCGAGAGCTTTTCTACTTCCGCAGCCCGGCCCCAAGCCAGGTTTGTCTGGTCAACCAAGCGGGCGCAATGAGTACACTATAAGAGAGATAAGTGGCAGAGGTCCCCGATTTTTCAATACTCTCTCCAGTCTGGTGGACATCAAAGGTAAATTCCACACAGGCGACATACAATGTGTTGATAACTCCAGGTTGGCTTATCTGTCAAGAAAGCTGGGAAATTTCCCGTCTAACTTATGAAAAACTTCCAAAAGACAATGGTAAACAGTGAGGTGAGAGTAAGAGTAGAGTAGGCAATAAAGGGTGAGGGAGGCAGGTTGTGTAAGACGAGACCCAGCAGCCACATCTATTATTCAAGCTAATCCTGCGTGTCGCGAGCTTTTATTCGTGTTGATAAAGGATGATGATGGGCCATACGGGCAGTAATGGATCATCAACTACACCCTCATGAATAATTAAGAACAATGAGATGAGTACAAAGCCTATTTCCCGTGAGTGAAGCTCATGGACGCGTGCATACACTGAGCATGGCAACTACCCATGATGTGACAGTACCGTACCTCTACTACCCACGTGACAGTACCGTACCTCCACTACCCACGTGACAGTACCGTACCTCCACTACCCACGTGACAGTACCGTACCTCCACTACCCATGTGACTACCGTACCTCCACTACCCACGTGACAGTACCGTACCTCCACTACCCACGTGACAGTACCGTACCTTCACTACCCATGTGACAGTACCGTACCTCCACTACCCATGTGACAGTACCGTACCTCCACTACCCACGTGACAGTATTGTACCTGCACTACCCATGTGACAGTATTGTACCTGCACTACCCATTTGACAGTATTGTACCTGCACTACCCATGTGACAGTATTGTACCTGCACTACCCATGATGTTAAAGTACCGTACCTACACTATCTACCCAGCGATGGGAATAAATGCGTCGGAGTGGGCAGTTAGACAGCTAAGGATTGGGGGGTGGGGGGTTGAGGTCGAGGCACGGGCAGCACATCACCTCACCTCTCCTTCACCCCCCACCATCATCACCAACAATGGGATTATCTTATTCCCACACTTACCCTGCCAGTCCCACCCTGCTCACGTTGCTCTCTCTCCCTCGGTATCAAATCCACATTTTATCCAATTCCACGTCATTGGCCTCTTACCTCTACCATGACAAGTATACGACACACAGACGCAGGTCCTAGTAATGGTGATGACACTGTCCCCTCTGTGAGAGGCAAGACAATCGCACGTGAATGACCATAAGGGTGAGAAGCCTAAGTGCCTCTGTGTTAGAGCACCCGTGGGGGTCGCTGGAGTGTCTATGTTATGATCTGTAGCAGATCTGTTAGTTGCACGCGCGGGGCAAACCCGCCCTTATGCCCGCCACCTGCTAGGCTCATCAGCCTCACACGGGAGGTCACATTATTTTGTGCAGCCTCCACGGAGGATGTTATCCTTAAAGAGGACAAAGGCTATCTGGAGACACCATTATTATTTCATTCAGAGTCCAAAATGCCGCGATGGATGGCCACAGAGGGGAGGGGGTTAATATAAGGGGAGGGGAGGGGTGAGTTAAGGGAGGGGGTAAGCGATGAGATCTGATGAATTATGATGGTCGAGATGGAAATAGAAGGGGAGTAATACTATTTTCAGGGGTAAATTCTAAATCCATAGGGGTGCATGCGTTATACTGCGGGCGGCTGACACTAACAGCTTGAGCGATCAGATCAGCATCCAGGCCTGGTCTGGGACCGGGCTGCGGGGGCGGTGACCCCGGGGTCACTGCTGTACTCTCTGCTTCAATGTTTTTCAGTGAAGTGTTCTGCACCGTCTCCAGGGCCTCTTGTTTTCGGGGCAGCTACTTCACACTTTTACCAGGAATTGGATCTGTACTCCTGTTCCCTGAATTAAGCCTGACTACCTTCCATCCTCCCCCACATGCGCTGTATAATCCTACGGGTTTAGCCTCGGGCAGACTTGGGACCAATCTCTCCAGAATTTTCCAGGTGTAAGTTATGATATACTAGCCTAAAATTTATTTAGGTCTTGTGCATATTTTTGAAATTTTATAATTGGTTTATATAGTAAATTATGTAAACTAACCTAAGTTCCAAGAAGTATAGCTCGGAGGGACTTGAAGCATTCCCAATAATTTAGGTGTTTGAAGTGAATTTTATACGGGTAGTGAAGGTTCTCTGTACGGTCTCCTGCTTTGTGGTTTCACCTACCTTAAAAAAGGTTGTTAGTATAGAGCAATGTTCCAATATTGAGAGATCAAGTAACTTTAAGAATATAACGAATGACATGACATCTCTCCTTCAGAAGGTTGTTGGTGTTGTATCTCTCCTTCAGAAGGTTGTTGGTGTTGTTGTATCTCTCCTTCAGAAGGTTGTTGGTGTTCTTGTATCTCTCCTTCAGAAGGTTGTTGGTGTTCTTGTATCTCTCCTTCAGAAGGTTGTTGGTGTTCTTGTATCTCTCCTTCAGAAGGTTGTTGGTGTTGTTGTATCTCTCCTTCAGAAGGTTGTTGGTGTTGTTGTATCTCTCCTTCAGAAGGTTGTTGGTGTTCTTGTATCTCTCCTTCAGAAGGTTGTTGGTGTTCTTGTATCTCTCCTTCAGAAGGTTGTTGGTGTTCTTGTATCTCTCCTTCAGAAGGTTGTTGGTGTTCTTGTATCTCTCCTTCAGAAGGTTGTTGGTGTTTTGTATCTCTCCTTCAGAAGGTTGTTGGTGTTCTTGTATCTCTCCTTCAGAAGGTTGTTGGTGTTCTTGTATCTCTCCTTCAGAAGGTTGTTGGTGTTCTTGTATCTCTCCTTCAGAAGGTTGTTGGTGTTCTTGTATCTCTCCTTCAGAAGGTTGTTGGTGTTCTTGTATCTCTCCTTCAGAAGGTTGTTGGTGTTCTTGTATCTCTCCTTCAGAAGGTTGTTGGTGTTCTTGTATCTCTCCTTCAGAAGGTTGTTGGTGTTCTTGTATCTCTCCTTCAGAAGGTTGTTGGTGTTGTTGTATCTCTCCTTCAGAAGGTTGTTGGTGTTGTTGTATCTCTCCTTCAGAAGGTTGTTGGTGTTCTTGTATCTCTCCTTCAGAAGGTTGTTGGTGTTCTTGTATCTCTCCTTCAGAAGGTTGTTGGTTGATAAGAGTACGATATCTTTGTGCAGTATAAGCCATGCTGATATCTTTGTGCAGTATGAGCCATGCTGATATCTTTGTGCAGTATGAGCCATGCTGATATCTTTGTGCAGTATGAGCCATGCTGATATCTTTGTGTAGTATGAGCCATGCTGATATCTTTGTGCAGTATGAGCCATGCTGATATCTTTGTGTAGTATGAGCCATGCTGATATCTTTGTGCAGTATGAGCCATGCTGATATCTTTGTGTAGTATGAGCCATGCTGATATCTTTGTGTAGTATGAGCCATGCTGATATCTTTGTGTAGTATGAGCCATGCTGATATCTTTGTGTAGTATGAGCCATGCTGATATCTTTGTGCAGTATGAGCCATGCTGATATCTTTGTGTAGTATGAGCCATGCTGATATCTTTGTGCAGTATGAGTCATGCTGATATCTTTGTGCAGTATGAGCCATGCTGATATCTTTGTGTAGTATGAGCCATGCTGATATCTTTGTGTAGTATGAGCCATGCTGATATCTTTGTGTAGTATGAGCCATGCTGATATCTTTGTGCAGTATGAGTCATGCTGATATCTTTGTGCAGTATGAGCCATGCTGATATCTTTGTGTAGTATGAGCCATGCTGATATCTTTGTGTAGTATGAGCCATGCTGATATCTTTGTGTAGTATGAGCCATGCTGATATCTTTGTGTAGTATGAGCCATGCTGATATCTTTGTGCAGTATGAGCCATGCTGATATCTTTGTGTAGTATGAGCCATGCTGATATCTTTGTGCAGTATGAGCCATGCTGATATCTTTGTGCAGTATGAGCCATGCTGATATCTTTGTGCAGTATGAGCCATGCTCCTATAAGTCTGGCATCTAGACGTTGGCTTAATACTGAGATAGTGCCCAACCTGCCCATGGTGTGGCTGCAGGAACACACAATGGAGAACATGAACGTCTGCGTCACAGCCAGAGTGGTTAAGGTCTGCAAATCTAGGACCTTCAACCCCTTTTTTTGGCCAGATCCTGGCGGAATCTTTTACAAGCAGAGTAAAATCTTTGTAGAGAAAAAGTGTTTCTGATCTACTTATCCCACCCCTTGTGATAGTAACACTGATATGACCTTCGAATGTAAAATCTGCAGACGTTAACGCTCGTCTCTTACACGAATTTTCTGCTCTAATGGGTGATCTAAGTTTGTTTTACATGCCTTTCTAGTTTTCATTTTCTCAATTTAACCAGAGTGGAGCAAATAAAAGTTGTCTTCACTGACCACCAAGTTACCAGTAGCCCGCTCCAAGACTCTGGTTGTCTTCACTGGCCACCAAGTTACCAGTAGCCCGCTCTAAGACTATGGTTGTCTTCACTGGCCACCAAGTTACCAGTAGCCCGCTCCAAGACTCTGGTTGTCTTCACTGACCACCAAGTTACCAGTAGCCCGCTCCAAGACTCTGGTTTCTGGTTGTCTTCACTGACCACCAAGTTACCAGTAGCCCTCTCTAAGACTATGGTTGTCTTCACTGGCCACCAAGTTACCAGTAGCCCGCTCCAAGACTGGTTGTCTTCACTGGCCACCAAGTTACCAGTAGCCCGCTCCAAGACTCTGGTTGTTTTCACTGACCACCAAGTTACCAGTAGCCCGCTCCAAGACTCTGGTTTCTGGTTGTCTTCACTGACCACCAAGTTACCAGTAGCCCGCTCTAAGACTATGGTTGTCTTCACTGGCCACCAAGTTACCAGTAGCCCGCTCCAAGACTGGTTGTCTTCACTGGCCACCAAGTTACCAGTAGCCCGCTCCAAGACTCTGGTTGTTTTCACTGGCCACCAAGTTACCAGTAGCCCGCTCCAAGACTCTGGTTTCTGGTTGTCTTCACTGACCACCAAGTTACCAGTAGCCCGCTCTAAGACTATGGTTGTCTTCACTGGCCACCAAGTTACCAGTAGCCCGCTCCAAGACTGGTTGTCTTCACTGGCCACCAAGTTACCAGTAGCCCGCTCCAAGACTCTGGTTGTCTTCACTGACCACCAAGTTACCAGTAGCCCGCTCCAAGACTCTGGTTGTTTTCACTGGCCACCAAGTTACCAGTAGCCCGCTCCAAGACTCTGGTTGTTTTCACTGGCCACCAAGTTACCAGTACCCCGCTCCAAGACTCTGGTTGTTTTCACTGGCCACCAAGTTACCAGTAGCCCGCTCCAAGACTCTGGTTTCTGGTTGTCTTCACTGACCACCAAGTTACCAGTAGCCCGCTCGAAGACTCTGGTTGTCTTCACTGGCCACCAAGTTACCAGTAGCCCGCTCCAAGACTCTGGTTGTTTTCACTGGCCACCAAGTTACCAGTAGCCCGCTCCAAGACTCTGGTTGTTTTCACTGACCACCAAGTTACCAGTAGCCCGCTCCAAGACTCTGGTTGTCTTCACTGACCACCAAGTTACCAGTAGCCCGCTCCAAGACTCTGGTTGTTTTCACTGGCCACCAAGTTACCAGTAGCCCGCTCCAAGACTCTGGTTGTCTTCACTGGCCACCAAGTTACCAGTAGCCCGCTCCAAGACTCTGGTTGTTTTCACTGGCCACCAAGTTACCAGTAGCCCGCTCCAAGACTCTGGTTGTTTTCACTGGCCACCAAGTTACCAGTAGCCCGCTCCAAGACTCTGGTTGTTTTCACTGGCCACCAAGTTACCAGTAGCCCGCTCCAAGACTCTGGTTTCTGGTTGTCTTCACTGACCACCAAGTTACCAGTAGCCCGCTCTAAGACTATGGTTGTCTTCACTGGCCACCAAGTTACCAGTAGCCCGCTCCAAGACTATGGTTGTTTTCACTGGCCACCAAGTTACCAGTAGCCCGCTCCAAGACTCTGGTTATATTAGCTCAATGGATGCCTCCCTTATACAATTTTTACCATCATCTGGAAAGAATGATACAGTGCCATAGTTTATGTCTGTCGGATATTTGAAAAAAAAAAAAAAATTGGGGAAGAGCTTTTCACGGTGCTACCCAATGGTTTTTGTCCGCTCTTACTTTTTGTATACTTTTTTGTTTAAAAGTTGAAGATCCATCTGCCTACTTTTCCAGTTATTCCTTCAGCAGGATTTTCGTGCGCTGTTACACCGTCATTACTGCGGCGGTCTCTGAAGAACATTTATAACTTGCTCTCTTTTTGCGTTCAACTGCCAACTGATTATATAATTGAAGATTTATCTTACTAAGTGTACACTCATTCCTATATGGAAGCATTTTATACTTCACTCACTTGGCTTTTGCAGTCTGAGTGTATGTATGTGTGTGTTAGTTACCATTTTGTCCTAGGCACATGTCGATTAGACACTAGGCCTGTTGTATTTGTGTGTGTAAGGAAACACTTCGAAATGTTTCCGACCCGCCGGGAATTGAACCCGGGCCCTCCGTGCGTAAAGCGAGAGCTTTAGCCACCAGGCCACCGGTATATGTACGTGTGTAGGTAGGCGTCTCAGAGAGGCTGGTGATCAACATCAAGGTCCTGGTGATCGAGAACAAGGTCCTGGTGATCGACACCAAGGTCCTGGTGATCGATTCCAAGGTCCTGGTGATCGACACCAAGGTCCTGGTGATCGACACCAAGGTCCTGGTGATCGATACCAAGGTCCTGGTGATCGACACCAAGGTCCTGGTGATCGATACCAAGGTCCTGGTGATCGACACCAAGGTCCTGGTGATCGATACCAAGGTCCTGGTGATCGACACCAAGGTCCTGGTGATCGACACCAAGGTCCTGGTGATCGACACCAAGGTCCTGGTGATCGAGAACAAGGTCCTGGTGATCGAGAACAAGGTCCTGGTGATCGACACCAAGGTCCTGGTGATCGATACCAAGGTCCTGGTGATCGATACCAAGGTCCTGGTGATCGACACCAAGGTCCTGGTGATCGATACCAAGGTCCTGGTGATCGACACCAAGATCCTGGTGATCGATACCAAGGTCCTGGTGATCGATACCAAGGTCCTGGTGATCGACACCAAGGTCCTGGTGATCGAGAACAAGGTCCTGGTGATCGAGAACAAGGTCCTGGTGATCGACACCAAGGTCCTGATGATCGTGAACAAGGTCCTGGTGATCGACACCAAGGTCCTGGTGATCGATACCAAGGTCCTGGTGATCGACATCGAGGTCATGGTGATCAACACCAAGGCCTGGTGATCAACATCAAGGTCCTGGTGATCAACATCAAGGTCCTGGTGATCGACACCAAGGTCCTGGTGATCGATACCAAGGTCCTGGTGATCGACATCGAGGTCCTGGTGATCAACACCAAGGTCCTGGTGATCAACATCAAGGTCCTGGTGATCGACATCAAGGTCCTGGTGATCAACACCAAGGAATGGTGATCAACATCAAGGTCCTGGTGATCAACACCAACCTTTGATATACCTTTGAAGAGTTTCGAGAGTATCTACTCTCTGAGCCCGGCCATGGGCCAGGCTCGTCTGGTGCTTGCCTGGTCAACCAGGCTGTTGCTGCTGGAGGCCCGCTGCCCCACATATCCATCACAGCCTGGTTGATCTGGCACCTGGTGAAGATATTTGTCCAGTTTCCTCTTGAAGGCTTCTACACTGGTTCCAGCCGTGTTTCGGATATCTTCTGGTAAGATGTTGAATAGTCTGGGACCCCGGATGTTAATACAGTGCTCCCGTATTGTCCCCACCGCACCCCTGCTCCTCACTGGGTTTATTTTACACTTTCTCCCATATCTCTCACTCCAGTATGTTGTTATGGCAGTGTGCAGATTTGGGACCGGGCCCCTCAAGTACTTTCCATGTATATATTATCATGTATTCTCTCTCCTCCGCTCCAATGAGTACATGTTCAAGACTTGAAGGCGTTCCCAATAATTTAGATGTTTCAATTGCTCAATGTGAGCCGTAAACGATCTCTGGATTTGTTCCAGCTCTGCTATTTCTCCTGCCCTGAACGGGGCCGTCAGCACTGAGCAGTATTCTAAGTGAGGAGCACTAGCGATTTGAATAGTGTCACCATCGGCATTATTTCCCTTGTTTTGAAAGTTCTCAATACCCACCCCGTCATCTTCCTGGCTGTTGTGATCTTTGTCTTGTTATGGTCTTTAAACGACAGATCAGCAGACATAATTATTCCCAAGTCCTTTACGTGTTCCTTTCGTTCTATGTGGTGACCCTCTTGCGTTTTGTATATAGTGTTCCTTTTGAGTTCTTCATTTTTCCATACCTAAGCAGCTGAAACTTATCACCATTGAACGTCATGTTGTTCTCCACTGCCCATTGGAAGACCTTGCTTATGTCCTCCTGTAATTTTTCAGTGTCCTCTACCGTAGTGACTTTCATGCTTATTTTAGTGTCATCTGCAAATGATGATACAAAAGTGTGCTGGGTGTTTTTATCTATGTCTGCTATGAGGATGAGAAACAGCAGAGGTGCCAGGACAGTGCCTTGGGGCACTGAGCTTTTGACCTCGCTGATGCTGGATCTTGCCCTGTTCACTACTACTTTTTGTGTTCTTTGTGTTAGGAACTCAAAATCCATCTGCCTACCTTCCCGTAATGCCTATGGCCCTCATTTTGTGCGCTATCACTCCATGATCGCATTTGTCAAACGCCTTTGCAAAATCTGTGTAAATCACATCTGCGTTTTGGTCGTCCTCCAATGCCTCCGTAATTCTGTCATAATGGTTCAGCAGCTGTGACAGGCATGATCGACCCGCTCTAAAGCCATGCTGGTTCGGGTTATGTTGGTTGTGCTGGTCCATGAACTTTGTAATCTGCCGTCTCATCACTCTTTCAAAGATTTTTATGATGTGAGAAGTGAGGGCTACTGGTCTGTAATTTTTAGCTAGTGCTCTACTACCTCCCTTATGCAAAGGAGCTATGTCTGCACTCTTTAAGGCCTCTGGAATTTCACCTAGATCTAAGCTCTTTCTCCACAGAATACTAAGGGCTCTTGCTAATGGTACTTTGCACTGCTTTATAAATAAAGCATTCCATGAATATGGTCCAGGTGCTGAGTGAGTGGGCATGTTGGCCATTTCTTTTTCGAAATCTATGGGATTTGTACTAATGTCGGTTAGGTGGTCTGCGCAGCCTTCTGCTGGAGTGAAAAATATTTCTGCATTTTCTACCTTGCTGTCATTTAGTGGGTTGCTGAACACTGACTCATACTGTTCTTTTAGAATTTCACTCATTTCCTGTTCATCGTCCGTATACGAATCTCCTCTCAATAATGGTCCAATTCTACAGGTAGTTCTTAGCTTGGATTTTGCATAGGAGTAGAAATATTTTGGGTTTCTTGCAATATCCTGTATGGCTCTTTGTTCCCTTTGTACTTCTTCAACATCAAGGTCCTGGTGATCAACACCAAGGTCCTGGTGATCGACATCAAGGTCCTGGTGATCAACATCAAGGTCCTGGTGATCGACATCAAAGTCCTGGTGATCGACATCAAAGTCCTGGTGATCAACATCAAGGTCCTGGTGATCAACATCAAGGTCCTGGTGATCAACATCAAGGTCCTGGTGATCAACACCAAGGTCCTGGTGATCAACACCAAGGTCCTGGTGATCAACACCAAGGCCTGGTGATCAACACCAAGATCCTGGTGATCAACACCAATATCCTGGTGATCAACATCAAGGTCCTGGTGATCAACACCAAGGCCTGGTGATCGACATCAAGGTCCTGGTGATCAACACCAAGGCCTGGTGATCGACATCAAGGTCCTAGTGATCAACATCAAGGTCCTGGTGATCAACATCAAGGTTCTGGTGATCGACATCAAGGTTCTGGTGATCGACATCAAGGTCCTGGTGATCAACATCAAGGTCCTGGTGATCAACACCAAGGCCTTGTGATCGACATCAAGGTCCTGGTGATCAACACCAAGGCCTGGTGATCGACATCAAGGTCCTGGTGATCAACACCAAGGCCTGGTGATCGACATCAAGGTCCTAGTGATCAACATCAAGGTCCTGGTGATCAACATCAAGGTCCTGGTGATCGACATCAAGGTCCTGGTGATCGACATCAAGGTCCTGGTGATCAACACCAAGGCCTTGTGATCGACATCAAGGCCTGGTGATCGACACCGTGACCTAGTAATCGACACCGTGACCTAGTAATCGACACCGTCAGCCTGGTGATCGACACCGTGACCTAGTAATCGACACCGTGACCTAGTAATCGACACCGTGACCTAGTAATCGACACCGTGACCTAGTAATCGACACCGTGACCTAGTAATCGACACCGTCAGCCTGGTGATCGACACCGTGACCTAGTAATCGACACCGTCAGCCTGGTGATCGACACCGTGACCTAGTAATCGACACCGTCAGCCTGGTGATCGACGGAATGTTGTGGTCGATGACATCAGGGTAGAGAACTGCTCTTGCTGACTCACGCAATTCTCACTTGTTGCTCTTCTTATTCCCTCTCTCTCCTCTTCCTCTATCCTCCCACTAACTTTATTCTCCTCTTTTACCTTTGCTCTTCTCTCTTACCTTTGCTCTCTCTTCTACCTTTGTCCTCTCATATCTTTATTTTTGTGTGTGTCATTTCCTCCCCCTCTATTCTTTTCTATTTTTATCCTTATCCCTTTTTTTTTTAAATATTTCTACATCTCTATCCACTTCTTTAAATTCTTAGTCGCTTTGTCTTCACCTTTTTCTCTCTCCATTCCCTACCCTTCTGTCCACTCCTTACATTCCCTATCCTTGCCACTCCCTTCATTCCCTATCCTTCCTTCCACTCCGTCCTTTCCCTACCCTCTGTCTACCCCCTACATTCTCTTCCCTTCTGTCCACTCCATTCCTCGGCGTCTTCTTCCATTACCTCAGTCTTCAGAGTCCTGGGGTGGGCGGGTTGTTATTATGTGTTTGAGTATTCTCTTCCCTTCCATCTCTCCCTCTCTTAAATTCCCTACCTCCCTCCTTCTATTTCATTCCCTCCCTCTCTTTAATTCCCACTCTCCCTCTGATCCCCTCCCTCTCTTACACTCCTCCCCACCCTCCCTCTCTGTTACACTCCTCCCCACCCTCCCTCTCTGTTACACTCCTCCCCACCCTCCCTCTCTGTTACACTCCTCCCCACCCTCCCTCTCTGTTACACTCCTCCCCACCCTCCCTCTCTGTTACACTCCTCCCACCCTCCCTCTCTGTTACACTCCTCCCCACCCTCCTCTCTGTTACACTCCTCCCCACCCTCCCTCTCTGTTACACTCCTCCCCACCCTCCTCTCTGTTACACTCCTCCCCACCCTCCTCTCTGTTACACTCCTCCCCACCCTCCCTCTTGTTACACTCCTCCCCACCCTCCTCTCGTTACACTCCTCCCCCTCCTATGTGTTCACTCCTCCCCCCTCCATCTGTTACACTCCTCCCCACCCCTCTCAATGTGTTACACTCCTCCCCTATGTGTACCCTCCACCCTCCTCTCTGTGTTACACTCCTCCCCACCCTCCTCTCTGCGTTACACTCCTCCCCACCCTCCCTCTCTGTGTTACACTCCTCCCCACCCTCCCTCTCTGTGTTACACTCCTCCCCACCCTCCCTCTCTGTGTTACACTCCTCCCCACCCTCCCTCTCTGTGTTACACTCCTCCCCACCCTCCCTCTCTGTTACACTCCTCCCCACCCTCCCTCTCTGTGTTACACTCCTCCCCACCCTCCCCCTCTGTGTTACCTCCTCCCCACCCTCCCTCTCTGTGTTACACTCCTCCCCACCCTCCTCTCTGTGTTACACTCTCCCCACCCCCCCTCTTTGTGTTACACTCCTCCCCACCCTCACTTTGTTCAGATAGCATGAATTTCACACTTGATCAAGCAAGGTCTAAAGGTTCGCAACAAGACTAGTGACAGAGGAATACACTACGAAGGAACTGAACCTGACAACCGTAAAAGAGGACAAGGGGAGACATGATTACGACATGCAAAATCTTCAGGGAACTTTAGTAGTACAGGTGGAAGCTGGAGCCACAACCACGTAATGAAACATATTTTACCCTCTCAGGTTGGGTGAAAAGTGGGAAGACTTTGATGAGGCGGTGGTGGAGACACAATACACAGCTTCAGGAGTATTTACGAGAAGGCAAGGAGGCCAGAAATCAGTGATGCCGATCTAAGTAGACTAGAAGGCGAGGCCAGGAACTGAGCATCGACACTCACACCAGGAGCTAGGACTCGACCCCTGCAACCACAAATAGGTGAGTATACACACACATACATATTCACACACACATACATACATACATACACACACATACATACATACACACACACATACATACATACACACACAGGTATCATTTATTCCCATGTACATAAGAATGTTGTTCCCTTTATGTCTCCAGCTCTTCTATCATGCTGGCTCTCCACCATGCCGCCCACACCCGCACCATGCCGCCCACACCCGCACCATGCCGCCCACACCCGCACCATGCCGCCCACACCCGCACCGTGCCACCCACTCTTGGTCCCAAATGTAAACACCAAAATCACTCCATATGAAAGCCAGACACTTAACAGACGGTGTGAAATACCGCCAGTGCAAGGCAAGGTTGTCATGAATAAAGTAAGAGAACTAAGTGTAAGGGGACCAAGAATATTCAGCGCCCTAGCATCGTGTGTAATAGGTATTACCAACAAACCTCCGGTTGTCTTCAGTAAAAAAAAAAAAAAGATAAATTCCCCAAGTGAGTTCCTGATCAGGCAGGTTGTGGTGCATACGGATATGCGTATGGATAGCACCAAAAGCCTGGTCGATCATGTCAGCAACTAAATCCGGTCTGGGACCAAGCCTGTGTATTTTCTTCAGTACTGTGGGCAATACGCCCTTGTTCCTGATAAGTCGAGCTGTGGTGCTTACGTTAGACCTCTTGCACCAACAGCCTAACTGATCATGCCATCAACCGACGTAAATTTTGTATGTCCTCAAAGATTCTTGAATGTTACTAAAAGTAAGTGGTCTAGTATTGTACAATGGCATTGAATGTTACTAAAAGTAAGTGGTCTAGTCTTGTATAATGGCGCTGAATGTTACTAAAAGTGGTCTAGTCTTGTATAATGGCGCTGAATGTTACTAAAAGTAAGTGGTCTAGTCTTGTATAATGGCGCTGAATGTTACTAAAAGTAAGTGGTCTAGTCTTGTATAATGGCGCTGAATGTTACTAAAAGTGGTCTAGTCTTGTATAATGGCGCTGAATGTTACTAAAAGTAAGTGGTCTAGTCTTGTATAATGGCGCTGAATGTTACTAAAAGTAAGTGGTCTAGTCTTGTACAATGGCGCTGAATGTTACTAAAAGTAAGTGGTCTAGTCTTGTACAATGGCGCTGAATGTTACTAAAAGTAAGTGGTCTAGTCTTGTACAATGGCGCTGATATCACATGGTTGTCCACTCTTGTACCTCTAAGTGTTATTACCCTCACTCTCTTCACCGAACTTCCTTACCAGTCCACAAACTCCGGAAAAGTACCAAATGTTGTTATTGTTGATTTTTCAGGGCTATGGCAGCTTGTACCGTAAGATCTCTGCTTGACCCTGCCCAAGCTGCGAGAGGCGCCGACGAAGGAACACCGCCGTCTTCAATATGGACACGAATGTTCCATTCGAAACCAGAGGTACCTGGAGTCTAGTTGAAGGGTGTTCCGGGGGCCAACGCCCCCACGGCCCAGTCCTTGACCAGGCCTCCCGGTGGATCAGAGCCTGATCAACCAGGCTCTTACTGCTGGCCGCACGCGTACGAACCACAGCCCGGCTGATCGGGTACTGACCAATACCTTTCAAGCTCATTTTCAAGAGTTTTCCTCTTCCTGCAGCCTGGCCCTGGGCCAGGCTTATCTAGTGCTTGTCTTATCAACCAGTCTGAAATGTAATGGCCGCCAGACACATCACCTGGGGTTTCTAAGAATGCTTGACGATCCTGGCGCACCTCACGCTCCTGACTGGGTACTGTCATCCACTCTTATCGTGTGGGTGCTATATAAAGGAGGGGAGGGAGGGACAAAGCGGTCAGTGTGGGCGGGATGGAGTACACAGCATAGCCAGGGAGGACCTTACTCTACCAGGCGTCATTCTTAGCTTGTGTCATCCACCTTCATTTACCACCTCGTCTCTCTCTCTCTCTCTTGCATCCCTTAAATAAAGCCAATCATCTCTCGAGTATACAGAACAGACATGCAACAGGCAGATCAGGCAAAATTAAGAAAATGTATATTGATTCAGTGTGGAGTGTGCGCACCTTGATAAGGCGGCGCCAGCCATGACTCTCAGCTGGTGGAGACAGAGAGGTAGGGGAAGGGATGAGGAGGAAGGGGAAGGGGGGGGCGTGGAGCAAATAAACAACAACACCATTTTCCTTCTCACACTCGCTGGCTGGCCTTGGTGGGGAGTGCACGCCTTGCTCCGCCCTCAGCATAGCTGCCATCATTCACGCTTCTCCTTTTCCGCAAGTTAGAACCTCCTTCCCGGCCTGTCACTCTCTCATGGTTCCGGGGATCATCCCTTCTCCCCGTGACACGCTGTTTTACCTCGCCAGTTTGCATGTTCCGAGCCCTAAATACTGGACGAGTCTTGGACAAAGTCGGCTCACTGGCCGTCTTGAGTAGATGTTTGTCTTCCCAGGAGTTGGGGAACTTTTATTCGTTTTTTCTTCATACGACCAAACTGGGCTGTGATTCAAGCCTGGTGTGGAAGAAGACATGTATAAGAACATAAGAAAGAAGGAACACTGCAGCAGGCCTACTGGCCCATGCGAGGCAAGTCCAATTCACTCACCGGCTTAAGCCAATGCCTTAAGGTAGTCAGGTCAGGTCACATTCACTAAGGAAGGAGCACGGCATCTGACCTAGTAGCACAAGCTAGTCAGGTCCAACTCACACCCACTCATGTATTTATCTAACCAATTTTTAAAACTACACAACGTCTTAGCTTCTATGACGGTACTCGGGAGTTTGTTCCACTCATCCACAACTCTATTACCAAACCAATGCTTTCCTATATCCTTCCCGAATCTGATTTTTTCCAACTTAAAATTATTGCTGCGAGTCCTGTCTAGGGTAGATATTTTTAGCACGCTATTTACATCACCTTTATTTATTCCTGTTTTCCATTTATACACCTCAATCATATCCCCCTAATTCTACGCCTTTCTGAGAGTGCAGATTCAGGGCCCTCAGTCTATCCTCAGGCAAGATTTCTGATACATGGAATCAACTTAGTCATCCTCCTTTGTACGTTTTCCAGTGCATTTATATCCATTCTGTAATACGGTGACCAAAACTGTGCAGCATAATCTAGATGAGGCCTAACCAAGGATATAGAGTTGAAGAACAACCTGAGGACTCCTATTATTTATGCTTATTGATATGAAGCCAAGGATTCTGTTTGCTTTATTGCGAA